>JAEOAE010002993.1:0-25000 GCA_036365155.1 Meriones psammophilus
TGTTTCTGTCCTGTACAGTGCGATATATCACTTATCAGTTTTCCTATTATAATAATTGAACAGGCGACACGTATGTGAATTAGTTTACAAAGTTGTTCTTTGCATTTCTGTTCTTTCGATGGAAACTTGTTTCTGTGTCATACAGTGCGAGATAGAATTTTTAGTTTTCCTGTATTCCTAATTGAGCGAGCGTCACATATGTGATTTAGTTTACAATGTAGTGGTTTGCCTTTCTGTTCTTCTGTGGCAAACTTGTTTCTGTGCTGTACAGTGCCATATATGTCTTTTCAGTTTTCTTGTTATAATAATTGAACAAGAGACAAGTATGTGAATTACTTTATGAAGTTCTGCTTTGCGTTTCTGTTCTTTCGATGGAAACTTGTTTTTGTGCTGTACAGTGCGAGATAACACTTTTCTGTTTTCCTGTATTCCAAATCGAGCAAGCGACACACATGTGATTCTGTTTAGAAAGTAGTGCTTTGCTTTTCTGCTCTTTTGTTGGAAACTTGTTCCTGTGCTGTACAGTGCGATATATCACTTTGCAGTTTTCCTGTATTCCTAATTGAGCGAGCGACACACATGTGATTTAGTTTACAAAGTAGTGGTTTGCCTTTCTGTTCTTCTGTTGCAAACTTGTCTCTGTGCTGTACAGTGCAATATATCACTTTTCAGTTTTCTTGTTATAATAATTGAATGGGCGACACATATGTGAATTAGTTTATGAAGTTGTGCTTTTGCGTTTCTGTTCTTTTCGATGTAAACTTGTTTCTGTGCCATAGAGTGCGAGATAACACTTTTCAGTTTTCCTGTATTCCTAATTGAGCGAGCGACACACATGTGATTCCCTTTACAAAGTAGTGCTTTGCTTTCCTGTTCTTTTGTTGGAAACTTGTTCCTGTGATGTAGAGTGCGCTATATTACTTTTCAGTTTTCCTGTATTCTTAATTGAGTGAGCGACACACAAGATTTAGTTTACAAAGTAGTTTACAAAGTGATTTAGTTTACAAAGTAGTGCTTTACGATTATGTTCTTTTGTTGGAAACTTGTTCCTAACAGGTTTAGGGTTAGGCTAGGGTTAGGGTTAGTGTTAGGTTTAGAGTTAGGGTTAGGGGTTAGGATTAGGGTTAGGGTTACGGTTAGGTTTAGGGGGTTAGGGTTAGGGTTTGGATTAAGGTTATATCACTTTTCAGTTTTCCTGTTATAATAATTGAACAGGTGACAGTTAAGTGAATTAATTTAGAAAGTTGTGCTTTGCAATTCTGTTCTTTTGATGGAAACTTGTTTCTGTGCAGTACAGTGCGAGATAACACTTTTCAGTTTTCCCGTATTCCTAAGTGAGCGGCGACACACATGTGATTTAGTTTACAAAGTAGTGCTTTGTAGGAACAACAGGGTTAGGGTTAGGGTTAGGGTTAGGGTTAGGGTTAGGGTTAGGGTTAGGGTTAGGATTAGGGATAGGTTTAGGGTTAGGGTTTGTGTTAGGGTTATGGTAGGGTTAGGGTTAGGGTTAGGGATACCGTTAGGGTTATATCACTTTTCAGTTTTCCTGTTACAATAATTGAAAGGCGACACATATGTGAATTAGTTTACAATGTTGTCCTTTGTGTTTCTGTTCTTTTGATGAAAACTTGATTCTTTGCCGTTCAATATATCACTTTTCAGTTTTCCTGTATTCCTAATTGAGCAAGCAACACACATGTGATTTAGTTTACAATGTAGTGCTTTGCTTTTCTGTTCTTTTTTCGTTGGAGACTTGGTCCTGTGCTGTAGAGTGCGGTATATCACTTTTCAGTTTTCCTGTATTCCTAATTGAGCGAGGCACACACATGTGATTTAGTTTACAAAGTAGAGCTTTGCGTTTCTGTTCTTCAATTGGAAACTTGTTTCTGTGCTGTACAGTGCGATATATCACTTTTCAGTTTTCCTGTTATAATAATTGAACAGGTGACACATATGTGAATTAGTTTACAAAGTTGTGCTTTGCGTTTCTGTTCTTTTGTTGGAAACTTGTTCCTGTGCTGTACAGTGCGATATATCACTTTGCAGTTTTCCTGTATTCCTAATTGAGTGAGCGACACACATGTGATTTAGTTTACAATGTAGTGCTTTGCTTTTCTGTTCTTTTGTTGGAGACTTGGTCCTGTGCTGTAGAGTACGGTATATCACTTTTCAGTTTTCCTGTATTCCTAATTGAGCGAGCCACACACATGTGATTTAGTTTACAAAGTAGAGCTTTGCGTTTCTGTTCTTCAGTTGGAAACTTGTTTCTGTGCTGTACAGTGCGATATATCACTTTTCAGTTTTTCTGTTATAATAATTGATCGGGTGACACTTATGTGAATTAGTTTACAAAGTTGTGCTTTGCGTTTCTGTTCTTTCGATGGAAACTTGTTTCTGTGCCATACAGTGTGAGATAACACTTTTCAGTTTTCCTGTATTCCTAATTGAGCGAGCGACACACATGTGATTCCCTTTACAAAGTAGTGCTTTGCTTTTCTGTTCTTTTGTTGGAAAAACAGTGTGAGATAACACTTTTCAGTTTTCCTGTATTCCTAATTGTTTACAAAAGTAGTGCTTTGCTTTCCTGTTCTTTTGTTGGAAACTTGTTCTGTGTTGTACAGTGCGGTATATCACTTTTCACTTTTCATGTATTCCTAATTGAGCGAGCCACACACATTTGATTTAGTTTACAAAGTAGAGCTTTATGTTTCTGTTCTTCAGTTGAAACTTGTTCTCTGCAGTACAGTGCGATATATCACTTTTCAGTTTTCCTGTATTCCTAATTGAGCCAGAAACACATGTGTGATTTATGTTCTTTTGTTTGAAAACTTGTTCCTGTTAGGAAAAAGGTGTTACGTTTAGGGTTAGGTTTAGGGTTAGGGTTAGGGTTAGGGTTAGGGTTAGGGTTAGGGTTAGGGTTAGGGGTAGGGTTAGGGGGTTAGGGGTTAGGTTAGGGTTAGGGTTAGGGTTAGGGTTAGGGGTTAGGGGGTTAGGGTTAGGGGGGTTAGGGGTTAGGATTAGGGTTAGGGTTAGGGTTAGGGTTATATCACTTTTCAGTTTTCCTGTTATAATAATTGAACAGGCGACAGGTATGTGAATTAGTTTACAAAGTTGTGCTTTGCGTTTCTGTTCTTTCGATGAAAACTTGTTTCTTTGCCATACAGTTAGATATATCACTTTTCAGTTTTCTTGTATTCCTCCCTGAGCGAGTGACACACAGGTGATTTAGTTTACAAAGGAGTGCTTTGCGTTTATGTTCTTTTGTTGGAAACTTGTTCCTGTTAGGAACAATTTAGGGTTAGGGTTAGTGTTAGGGTTAGGGTTAGGTTTAGGGTTAGGGTTAGGGTAGGGTTAGGGTTACGGTTATGTTTAGGGTTAGGGTTAAATTTAGGGTTAGTTGATTAGGGTCAGGGTTAGGGGGTTAGGGTTAGGTTAAGGGGGTTAGGGTTAGGGTTAGGGTTATATCATTTTTCAGTTTCCCTGTTACAATAATTGCACAGGCGACACGTATTTGAATTAGTTTACAAAGTTGTGCTTTGTGTTTCTGTTCTTTCGAAGAAAACTTGTTTCTGTGCTCTACAGTGTGAGATAACACTCTTAAGTTTTCCTGTATTCCTAATTGAGCGAGCGAAACACATGTGATTTAGTTTACAAAGTAGTGGTTTGCCTTTATGTTCTTTTGTTGCAAACTTGTCTCTGTGCTGTACAGTGCGATATATCACTTTTCAGTTTTCTTGTTATAATAATTGAACGGGAGACACATATGTGAATTAGTTTATGAAATTGTGCTTTGTGTTTCTGTTCGTTTGATGTAAACTTGTTTCTGTGCCATAGAGTGCGAGATAACACTTTTCAGTTTTCCTGTATTCCTAATTGAGCGGCGACACACATGTGATTTAGTTTACAAAGTAGTGGGTTTTGCGTTTCTGTTCTTCTGTTGGAAACTTGTTCCTGTGATGTAGAGTGCACTATATTACTTTTCAGTTTTCCTGTATTCTTAATTGAGCGAGCGACACACATGTGATTTAGTTTACAAAGTAGTGCTTTGCGATTTGTTCTTTTTGTTGGAAACTTGTTCCTGTTAGGAACAAGTTAGGGTTAGGGTTAGTCTAGGGTTAGGGTTAGGGTTAGGGTTAGAGTTAGGGTTAGGGGTTATGGTTAGGGTTAGGGTTACGGATAGGTTTAGGGGGGTTAGGTTTAGGATTTGGATTAGGGTTATATCACTTTTCAGTTTTCCTGTTATAATAATTGAACAGGTGAGAGTTAAGTGAATTAATTTAGAAAGTTGTGCTTTGCGATTCTGTTCTTTTGATGGAAACTTGTTTCTGTGCAGTACAGTGCGAGATAACACTTTTCAGTTTTCCTGTATTCCTAAGTGAGCGAGCGACACACATGTGATTTAGTTTACAAAGTAGTGCTTTGTAGGAACAAGTTAGGGTTAGGGTTAGGGTTAGGGTTAGGGTTAGGGTTAGGGTTAGGATTAGGGTTAGGGTTAGGGTTAGGGTTAGGGTTAGGCTTAGGGTTAGGGTTAGGGTTTGTTTTAGGGTTAGGGTAGGGTTAGGGATAGGGTTAGGGATAGGGTTAGGGTTATATCTCTTTTCAGTTTTCCTGTTATAATAATTGAAAGGCGACACATATGTGAATTAGTTTACAATGTTGTCCTTTGTGTTTCTGTTCTTTCGATGAAAACTTGTTTCTTTGCCGTTCAATATATCACTTTTCAGTTTTCCTGTATTCCTAATTGAGCAAGCGACACACATGTGATTTAGTTTACAAAGTAGTGGTTTGCGTTTCTGTACTTCTGTGGGAATCTTGTTCCTGTGCTGTACCGTTTGTTATATCACTTTTCAGTTTTTCCTGTTATAATAATTGAACTGGTGACACGTATGTGAATTAGTTTACAAATTTGTGCTTTGCTTTTCTATTCTTTCGATGAAAACTTGTTTCTGTGCCATACAGTGTGAGATAACACTTTTCAGTTATCCTGTATTCCTAATTGAGTAAGCAACACCCATGTGATTCCGTTTAAAAGTAGTGCTTTGCTTTTGTGTTCTTTCGTTGGAAACTTGTACCTGTGCTATACAGTGCGATGTATCACTTTTCAGTTTTCCTGTATTCCTAATTGAGCAAGCGTCACACATGTGATTTAGTTTACAAAGTAGTGCTTTGCGTTTATGTTCTTTCGTTGGAAACTTGTTCCTGTTAGGAACAAGTAAGGGTTAGCGTTAGGGTTAGGGTTAGGGTTAGGGTTAGGGTTAGGGTTAGGGTTAGGGTAGGGTTAGGGGTTAGGTTTACGGTTGGGTTTAGGGGTAGGGGTTAGGGTTAGGTTTAGGGTTAGGATAGGGTTAGGGTTAGGGTTAGGGTTAGGCTTAGGGGTTAGGGTTAGGGTTAGTGTTAGAGTTAGGGTTAGGGATAGGGGTTTAGGGTTAGGGTCAGGGTTAGGGTTAAGGTTAGGGTTAGGGTTATATCCCTTTTCAGTTTTCCTGTTATAATAATTGAACTGGCGACATGAATGTGAATTAGTTTACAAATTTGTGCTTTGCGCATCTGATCTTTCGATGAAAATTTGTTCATGTGCCCTACAATTCGATATATCACTTTTCAGTTTTCTTGTATTCCTAATTGAGCGAGCAACACTAATGTGATGCCATTTAAAAGTAGTGCTTTGCTTTTCTGTTCTTTTGTTTGAAAATTGTTCCTGTGCTGTACAGTGTGATATATCACTTTTCAGTTTTCCTGTATTCCTAATTTAGCGAGTGACCCACATGTGATTTAGTTTTCAAAGTAGTGCTTTGTGTTTCTGTTATTCTGTTGGAAACTTGTTTCTCTGCCATACACTGCGATATATCACTTTTCAGTTTTCCTGTCTTCCTAATTGTGCGAGCGACACACATGTGATTTAGTTTACAAAGTAGTGATTTGCATTTCTGTTCTTCTGTTGCAAACATTTTTCTGTGCTGTACAGTGCATTATATCACTTTTCAGTTTTCCTGTTATAATAATTGAACAAGAGACAAGTATGTGAATTAGTTTATGAAGTTGTGCTTTGCGTTTCTGTTCTTTCGATGGAAACTTGTTTCTGTGCTGTACAGTGAGAGATAACACTTTTTCGTTTTCCTGTATTCCAAATTGTGCAAGCGACACACATGTGATTCTGTTTAGAAAGTAGTGCTTTGCTTTTCTGTTCTTTTTTTGGAAACTTGTTCCTGTGCTGTACAGTGCGATATATCACTTTTCAGTTTTCCTGTTATAATAATTCAACGGGCGACACGTATGTGAATTAGTTTACAAAGTTGTGCTTTGCATTTCTGTTCTTTCAATGGAAACTTGTTTCTGTGCCATACAGTGCGAGATAGTATTTTTAGTTTTCCTGTATTCCTTCTTGAGTAAGCGACACACATGTGATTCCGTTTAACAGTAGGGCTTTGCTTTTCTGTTCTTTCTTTGGAAACTTTTTCCTGTGCTGTACAGTGCGTTATATCGCTTTTCAGGTTTCCTGTATTCCTAATTGAGCTAGCGACACACATGTGATTTAGTTTACAAAGTAGTGCTTTGCGTTTATGTTCTTTCATTGGAAACTTGTTCCTGTTAGGAACAAGTTAGGGTTAGAGTTCAGGTTAGGGTTAGGGTTAGGGAAGGGTTAGTGTTAGGGTCAGGGTTAGGGGTTAGTGTTACAGTTAGGGTTAGGGTTAGGGGATTAGGGTTAGGGATAGGGTTAATGTTAGGTGTTAGGGTTAGCGTTAGGGTTAGGGTTAGATTTAGGGGGTTAGGGTTAGGGTTATATCACTTTTCAGTTTCCCTGTTACAATAATTGCACAGGCGACACGTATTTGAATTAGTTTACAAAGTTGTGCTTTGTGTTTCTGTTCTTTCGATGAAAACTTGTTTCAGTACTGTACAGTGTGAGATAACACTTTTCAGTTTTCCTGTATTCCTAATTGAGCGAGCGACGCACAGGTGATTTAGTTTACAAAGTAGTGCTTTGCTTTTCTATTCTTTCTTGGAACTTGTTCCTGTGCTGTAGAGTGTGATGTATCCCTTTTCAGTTTTCCTGTATTCCTAATTGATCGAGCGACACATATGTGATTTAGTTTACAATGTAGTGGTTTGCCTTTGTATTCTTCTTTTGCAAACTTGTTTCTGTGCTGTACAGTGCGATATATCACTTTTCAGTTTTCTTGTTATAATAATTGAACAAGAGACAAGTATGTCAATTAGTTTATGAAGTTGTGCTTTGCGTTTCTGTTCTTTCGATGGAAACTTGTGTCTGTGCTGTACAGTGCGAGATAACACTTTTCCGTTTTCCTGTATTCCAAATTGAGCAAGCGACACACATGTGATTCTGTTTAGAAAGTAGTGCTTTGCTTTTCTTTTCTTTTGTTGGAAACTTGTTCCTGTGCTGTACAGTGCGATATATCACTTTGCAGTTTTCCTGTATTCCTAATTGAGCAATCGACACACATTAGATTTAGTTTACAATGTAGTGCTTTGCTTTTCTGTTCTTTCATTGGAGACTTGGTCCTGTTCTGTATAGTGCGGTATATCACTTTTCAGTTTTCCTGTATTCCTAATTGAAGGAGCGACACACATGTAATTCATTTTACAAATAGTGCTTTGCTTTTCTGTTCTTTTGTTGGAAACTTGTTCCTGTGCTGTACAGTGGGTTATATCACTCTTCTGTTTTCCTGTACTCCTAATTGAACGAGTGACACACATGTGATTCAGTTTACAAAGTAGTGCTAGGTGTTTATGTCCTTTCTTTGGAAACTTGATCCTGTTAGGACCAAGTTAGGGTTAGGGTTAAGGTTAGGTTTAGGGTTAGGGTTAGGGGTTAGGGTTAGGGTTAGGGTTAGGGTTAGGGTTAGGTTAGGGTTAGGGTTACGGTTGGTGTTAGGTTAGGGTTAGGGGTTAGGGTTAGTGTTAGGGTTATGGGTTAGGGTTAGGTTAGGGTTATGGTTAGGATTAGGGTTAGGGTTAGGTTAGGGTTAGGGTTAGGGGTTTAGGGTTAGTGTTAGGTTAGTTGTTATGGTTAGGGTTAGGTTTAGTTGTGCTTTGGGTTAGGGTTATGGTTAGGATTAGGGTTAGGGTTAAGGTTAGGGTTAGGGATAGGGGTTTAGGGTTAGTGTTAGAGTTACCGTTTGGGGTTAGAGTTATGGTTAGGGTTAGGGTTATATCACTTTTCAGTTTTCCTGTTATAATAATTGAACAGGCGACACGTATGTGAATTAGTTTACAAAGTTGTGCTTTTCGTTTCTGTTCTTTCGATGAAAACTTGTTTCTGTGCCATACAGTGCGAGATAACACTTTTCAGTTTTCCTGTATTCCTAATTGAGCAGTCAACATAATTGTGATTTAGTTTCCAAAGTTGTGCTTTGCCTTTCTGTTCTTTTGTTGGAAACTTGTTTCTGTGCACTACAGTGTGAGATATCACTTTTCAGTTTTCTTATATTCCTAATTGAATGGGCTACATACATGTTACTTAGTTTACAAACTTGTGATTTACATTTCTGTTCTTTTGTTGGAAACATCTTTCTCTGCACTACAGTGGGAGATATCACTTTTCAGTTTTCCTGTATTCTTAATTGAACGGGTGACACACATGTCTTTTAGTTTCCAAAGTTGTGGTTTGTGTTTCTGTTCTTTCATTGGAAACTTCTTTCTGTGCTCTAAAGTGGGGGATATCATTTTTCACTTTTCCTGTATTCCTAATTGAATGGGCAACACACATGTTACTTAGGTTACAAAGTTGTACTTTACAATTCTGTTCTTTCGTTGGAAACTTGTTTCTGTGAGGTAAAGTGCGAGTTATCACTTTTCAGTTTTCCTGTATTCCTAATTGAGCATGTGCCACACATGTGATTTAGTTTACAAAGTTGTGCTTTGCCTTTCTGTTCTTCTGTTGGAAACTTGTTTCTGTGCACTACACTGGGAGATGTCACTTTTCAGTTTTTCTGTATTCCTAATTAAACGGGCAACACAAATATGATTTTGTTTCCAAAGTTGTGCTTTGTGTTTCTGTTATTTCATTGGAAACTTCTTTCTGTACTCTAAACTGGAAGATATCACATTTCAGTTTTCCTGTATTCCTAATTGTGCAGGTGACACACATGTTACTTAGTTTACAAAGTTGTGCTTTGCCATTTTGTTCTTTTGTTGGAAACCTGTTTCTGTACACTACAGTGCGAGATATCATTTTTTCAGTTTTCTTGTATTCCTAATTGAACGGGCGACACACATTTGATTTAGTTTCCAAAGTAGTGATTTGTGTTTCTCTTCTTCTATTGGAAACTTGTCTCTGTGCTGTACAGTGTGATATATCACTTTTCAGTTTTCCTGTATTCCTAATTGAGCAAGTGACACGTGTGATTTACTTTACAAAGTAGTGATTGCATTTATTTTCTTTCGTTTTAAACTCGTTCCTTTTAGGAACAAGTTAGGTTTAGGGTTAGGGTTAGGGTTGGGGTAGGGTTAGGGTTAGGGTTAGGGGTTAGTGTTAGGTTTAGGGTTAGTGTTGGGGTTAGGGTTAGCGGGTTAGTGTTAGGTTTAGGTTAGGGTTAGGGGGTTAGGATTAGGATTAGTGTTAGGGTTAGGGTTAAGGGGTTAGGGTTAGGGTTAGGGTTATATCACTTTTCAGTTTTTCTGTTATAATAATTGAACAGGCGACACGTATGTGAATTAGTTTACAAACTTGTGCTTTGCGTTTCTGTTCATTCAATGAAAACTTGTTTCTTTGCCATACAGTTCGATATATCGATTTTCAGTTTTCCTGTATTCCTAATTGAGGGAGCAACACACATGTGAATTAGTTTACGGAGTAGTGCTTTGTAGGAACAAGTTAGGGTTAAGGGTTACGGTTAGTGTTAGGGTTAGGGTTAGGGTTAGGCTTAGGGTAGGGTTAGGGTTAGGGGTAGGGTTAGGGTTAGTGTTACGTGGTTAGGGTTAGGGTTAGGGTTAGGGTTAGTGTTAGGGTTATATCACTTTTCAGTTTTCCTCTTATAATAATTGAACAGGCGACACTTATGTGAATTAGTTTACAAGTAGTGCTTTTCGTTTCTATTGTTTGGATGGAAACTTGTTCCTCGGCTGTACCGTGCGATATATCACTTTTCAGTTTTCCTGTATTCCTAATTAAGCGAGCCGAGCGACACACATGTGATTTAGTTTACAAAGTAGCGATTTGTAGGAACATGTTAGACTTAGGGTTAGGGTCAGGGTAGGGTTAGGGTTAGGGGGTTAGGGTTAGGGACAGGGTTAGGGTTAGGGTTACGATTATATCACTATTCAGTTTTCCTGTTATTATAATTGAACAGGCGACACATATGTGAATTATTTGACAAAGTTGTGCTTTGCGTTCCTGTTCTTTCGATGGAAAAATGTTTGTGTGCCATACAGTGCGAGATAACACTTTTCAGTTTTCCTGTATTCCTAATTGAGCGAGCCACACACATGTGATATAGTTTAGAAAGTTGTGCTTTGCTTTCCTGTTCTTCCTTTTGAAACTTGTTCCTGTGCTGTACAGTGTGATATATCACTTTTCAGTTTTCCTTTATTCCTCATTGAGCGAGCGACACACATGTAATTTAGTTTACAAAGTAGTGCTGTGCTTTTCAGTTCTTTTGTTGGAAACTTGTTCCTGTTAAGAACAAGTTAGGGTTAGGGTTAGGTTTAGGGTTAGGTTTAGGGTTAGGGTATTGTTATATCACTTTTCAGTTTTCCTGTTATAATAATTGAACGGGGGACACATATGTGAATTAGTTTACAAAGTTGTCTTTTGCGTTTCTGTTCTATCGATGGAAACTTGTTTCTGTGCCATGCAGTGCGAGATAACACCTTTCAGTTTTCCTCTATTCCTAATTGAACGAGCGACACACATGTGATTCCGTTTACAAAGTAGTGCTTTCCTTTTCTGTTCTATTGTTGGAAAACTGTTCCTGTGTTGTACAGTGCAATATATCACTTTTCAGTTTTCCTGTATTCCTAATTGAGCAAGTGACACACACGTGATTTAGTTTAAAATGTAGTGTTTTGCTTTTCTGTTCTTTCGTTGGAAACTTGTTCTTGTGCTGTACAGTGCGTTATATCACTTTTCAGTTTTCCTGTTATAATAATTGAACAGGCGACACAGAAGTGAATTAGTTTACAAAGTAGTGCTTTGCTTTTCTGTTCTTTGGTTCGAAACTTGTTCCTGCGCTGTACAGTGCGAGATAAAACTTTTCAGTTTTCCAGTATTCCTAATTGAGCAAGCGACACACATGTGATTTAGTTTACAAAGTAGTGCTTTGCGTTTATGTTCTTGGGTTGGAAACTTGTTCCTGTTAGGAACAATTTAGGGTTATGGTTCGGTTAGGGTAGGGTTAGGCTTAGGGTAAGGGTTAGGGTTATGGTTAGGGTTAGGTTAGGGGGTTAGTGTTAGTGTTAGGGTTATAGTTAGGGTTAGGGGGTTAGGGGGTAGGGTTAGGGTTAGGGTTAGGGTTATGTCACTTTTCAGTTTTCCTGTTATAATAATATAACAGGCTGCACGTTCGTGAATTAGTTTAAAAAGTTGTCCTTTGCATTTCTGTTCTTTCGATGAAAACTTGTTTCTTTGATGTACATTTCGATATATCACTTTTCAGTTTTCCTGTATTCCTAATTGAGTGAGCGACACACATGTGATTCAGTTTACAAAGTAGTTCTTGGCTTTTCTGTTCTTTCGTTGGAAACTTGTTCCTGTACTGTACAGTGCGTTATATCACTTTTCAGTTTTCCTGTTACAATAATTGAACGGGCAACACGTATGTGAATTAATTTACAAAGTGTTTCTTTGCGTTTCTGTTCTGTTGGAAACTTGTTTCTGTGCTGTACAGTGTGATATATCACTTTTCAGTTTTCCTGTATTCCTAATTGAGCGAGTGACACACATGTGATTTAGTTTACAAAGTAGTGCTTTGCTTTTCTGTTCTTTCGTTGGAAACTTGTTTCTGTGACATACAGTTCGATATATCAATTTTCAGTTTTCCTGTATTCCTAATTGAGCGAGTGACACACATGTGATTCCGTTTACAAAGGAGTGCTTTGCTTTTCTCTTCTTCCGTTGGAAACTTGTTCCTGTGTTGTATAGTGCGATATGCCACATTTCAGTTTTCTTCTATTCCTAATTGAGCGAGCGACACACATGTGATTTAGTTTACAAAGTAGTGCTTTGTGTTTATGTTCTTTCCTTGGAAACTTGTTCCTTGTTCCTGTTAGGAAAAAGTTAGCGTTAGGGATAGTGTAGGGTTAGGGTTAAGGTTAGGGTTTGGGTTAGGTTTAGGGTTAGAGGGTTAGGGTTAGTGGGTTAAGGTTAGGGTTAGGGTTAGGGTTATATCAGTTTTCAGTTTTCCTGTTATAATAATTGAACGGCGACACTTATGTGAAGTAGTTTACAAAGTAGTGCTTTGCTTTTCTGTTCTTTTGTTGGAAACTTGTTCATGTGCTGTACAGTGCGTTATATCACTTTTTAGTTTTCCCGTTATAATAATTGAACAGGCTACATGTATGTAAATTAGTTCACAAGTAGTGCATTGCGTTTCTGTTCTTTCAACGGAAACTTGTTTCTTTGACATACAGTGCGAGATAACACTTTTCAGTTTTCCTGTATTCCTAATTGAGCGAGCGACACAAATGTGATTCCGTTTAAAAGTAGTGCTTTGCTTTTCTGTTCTTATGTTCGAAACTTGTTCTTGTGCTGTACAGTGCGATATATCACTTGTCAGTTTTCCTGTATTCCTCATTGAGCGTGTGACACACATGTGATTTAGTTTACAAAGTAGTGCTTTACTTTTCTATTCTTTCGTTGGAAACTTGTTTTTTTGCCCTACAATTCGATATATCACTTTTCAGTATTCCTGTATTCCTCATTGAGCGTGTGACACATATGTGATTTAGTTTACAAAGTAGTGCTTTACTTTTCTATTCTTTCGTTGGAAACTTGTTTCTCTGCTGTACAGTTCGATATATCACTTTTCAGTTTTCCTGTATTCCTAATTGACCGAGCAACACACATGTGACTTAGTTTTCAAAGTAGTGCTTTGTGTTCATGTTCTTTCGTTGGAAACTTGTTCCTGTTAGGAACAAGTTAGGGTTAGGTTTAAGGTTAGGGTTAGGGTTAGGTGGTTAGGGTTAGGATTAGGGTTAGGGTTAGGGTTAGGGAGTTAGGGTTAGGATTAGGGTTAGGGGGTTATTGTTAGGGTTAGGGTTAGGTTAGGGTTATATCACTTTTCAGTTTTCCTGTTAAAATAATTGAACAGTTGACACTTATGTTAATTAGTTTAAAAAGTTGGGGTTTGCGTTTCTGTTCTTTCGATGAAAACTTGTTCCTTTGCCGTACAGTTCGATATATCACTTTTCAGGTTTCCTGTATTCCTAATTGAGCAAGCGACACACATGTGATTTAGTTTACAAAGTAGTGCTTTGCGTTTATCTTCTTTCTTTGTAAACTTGTTCCTCTTAGGAACAAGTTAGGGTTAGGGTTAATATTAGGGTTAGGATTAGGGTTAGGTTAGGGTTAGGGAGTTAGGGTTAGGATTAGGGTTAGGGGGTTATTGTTAGGGTTAGGGTTAGGTTAGGGTTATATCACTTTTCAGTGTTCCTGTTATAATAATTGAACAGTCGACACGTATGTGAATTAGTTTACAAAGTTGTGCTTTTTGTTTCTGTTCTTTTGTTGAAAACTTGTTTCTTTGCCGTACATTTCGATATATCACTTTTCAGTTTTTCTGTATTCCTAATTGAGCGAGCGACTCACATGTGATTTACTTTACAAAGTAGTGCTTTGCTTTTCTGTTCTTGTGTTGGAAACTTGTTTCTGTGCTCTACAGTGTGATATATCAATTTTCAGTTTTCCTGTATTCCTAATTGAGCAAGCGACACACATGTGATTCCATTTACAAAGTAGTGCTTTGCTTTTATGTTCTTTCGTTTGAACCTTGTTCCTGTGCTGTAGAGTGCGATATATCACTTTTCCATTTTTCTGTATTCCTAATTGTGTGAGCGACACACATGTGATTCCGTTTCCAAAGTAGTGCTTTCCTTTTATGTTCTTTCGTTGGAAACATGTTCCTGTAAGGAACAAGTTATGGTTAGGGTTACGGTTAGGGTTAGGGTTAGGGTTAGGGTTAGCGTTAGGGTAGCTGTAGAGTGCGATATAGTTTTCCTGTATTCCTAATTGAGCGAGCCCTACACATGTGATTTAGTTTACAAAGTAATGTTTTGCGTTCATGTTCTTTCGTTGGAAGTAAGTTAGTAAACTTGTTCCTAACCTGTTAGGAACAATTTAGGGTTAGGGTTAGGGTTAGGGTTAGGGTTAGGGTTAGGGTGTTAGGGTTAGGGTTAGGGTTAGGGTTAGTGGGTTAGGGTTAGGGTTAGTGGGTTAGGGTTAGGGTTAGGGTAAGGTTTTAGGGTTAGAATTAGGGTCACGTTTAGGGTTAGATGTAGGGGGTTAGGGTTATGATTAGGGTTAGGGTTAGGTTTAGGATTAGGGTTAGCTTTATATCACTTGTCAGTTTTCCTCTTATAATAATTGAACAGGCGACACGTATGTGAATTAGTTTATGAAGTTGTGCTTTGCGTTTCTGTTCTTTCGATGGAAACTTGTTTCTGTGCTGTACAGTGGGAGATAACACTTTTCAGTTTTTGTGTATTCCAAATTGAGCGTGCGACACACATGTGATTGAAAGACCCCCCGAAGGGTATCTTCCGTCTGGGAGATCCCTCCCCTAGGACCAAGGAGACCAATTTGGATGCAAACAGCAAGAGGCTTTATTTTGATACACGGGTACCCGGGGCAACAAAGTCTCTCGGAAGACTTGCGTGCCCCCTGAGTGGAAAGCTGGGCTTTTTATAGGGTCTCAGTGCAAAAGCGCAGGTACAGAAGCTAGAGGCATAGTTACAGGGAGCTGATTGGTACATTTAAATGAGACCACAACTTGAGTCAGAGTTTGGCAGGGACACCATGATATCAGGAACTGGGTGGTCGGAAAGGTCATGATGACTCTCAATCTTGGGACTGCCACCTGTTGTTTGTCTTAGGGCTCCTATCTCAGCTGGAACAGTCTTACTATTTGTCTTAGGGCTTATCTCAACTGGAACAGTCTCACAAACTTCTCATATGCGTGGTCAGCACAAATTGATTTTTGGCTCAACTGGGGCAACCTTGACCGCAGATATCCAGCAGCTGGGTCTCTTCAGCAAGTTTCTAGTTCCCTCCCTAGCCTTCCCTCCCTAGCCCACAGAGTTTCTCAAAACAGTGGTAGCCTTCAGAGTTTCTCAAAACAGTGCTGTACAAAATGATAATAGCTGCTTCTAACTTTTGGTGAGGCAGGGGTCTTTCATTCCCCCCTTTTTCTTCTAACTTAGAATGGAATCTTTCATTCTAGGGCCTAGGGAGAGTTAATTTCTGTCTCCTGCTGTTTGAACTGATGATACTGTTGGGTTAATACCAACGCTTGTGTAACAGAAAGCCGATCTTTTATAAACTGGATCAGCCGATTTAGGATGCAAGGCCCAAATAACAGAATCAGGAGGACTATGATTAGGGGGCCCATGAGGGAGGAGACAAGGGTGGTCAACCAGGGGGCTTTGTTGAACCAAATCTCGTACCAGGTTTGTCCCTCCTTGAAGAGTTTTTCTCTTTGGCTTAGTCTTTCTCTAAGCTTGGCCATATTATCTCTAACCAAGCCAGTATGGTCGGCATAAAAACAGCATTCTTCCTTTAAGGCTGCACATAACCCTCCCTCCTTTAGGAAGAGGATGTCCAGCCCCCTTCAGTTTTGTAAGACCACTTCTGACAGAGAGGTTAAGGACTTTTCTAAAGCACTTACTGATTCTTCTAATGCCTGTAAGTCGGTATGCATAGCCTGTTGCAGCTGTTGGAATTGATTGGTTGCTGTCAAGGCGGTGGCCCCTGTCCCAATTCCGGCAGCAATGCCTCCAACTGTTAGCCCTCCTAGCATTATTGCCAAAGTCAAAGAAATGGGTTCTCTATGGTACCGAATTTTTCCCTCTAAGTGTCTGTAAACGTAGTCTGGCTCGTGATATACTATTTTAGGGCATAATTCGATGAGAACACAAAAGTCAGACCCAGCGTTCCAGCCTTGGGCCGATATACAGGGGGTTAGGCCAGTATTGCATGCCCAGAAGGTACTAGTGGGGCCAACCAGGTAGTAATTTCCTGTTTTAATTCTAGCAGTAGAATTGCATAGTTGCTGATAAGCAGCAGGTATTGTTCCGACACAAAGTCCCTGCCCAGACACTTCGGATAAGGTTAACTTATGTTGGGCAGAGGGATAGCAGTTCACTGGAGGGCATGGTTAGAAAAATTGCTCATTATAGCCAATCCTTCGTAATAGGGTGGAGTTGAAACCAGGCATAACCAACATTCTTGGGTCTTGTTAGGATCAGAGTGATTTAACACCTGATAGGCTCCTGTAACTAGATTAAAAGTCTATCTCCTGACCCAGGCCTCTGAGGCTGCATAGTGGGGCCCATGGCAGTTGGGCCAGGGGAAGAAACAGAAGTATTTGGAGCTGTTGGCAACAGGAGTGGAGGTCTTGGTTGAGAGGGCCTCCTTTGATCCGATAAGACCAGGTTAGGGCCCACAGTAGTAAGTAAGGCCTTTTTAAGCCTAATTCTAAAAGTGAGTCCTATATCTTTTTGACCTTTATAAACCCTAAGACCCCATCTAAAACCTTGGGACTTCCAAGTCTGTTGTTTGGCTTGGGGAGTAAATTGAATTAACAGGGGATTGCACCATCCTTTGGTTGTGCTCTGGGGATTACACACTCCCGATACTGCTCTCTGGAGAGTCATATGTCCCCTGCTTTTTCTTTTTACTGTAATATAATCCCAGGAAGAGGAAGGCTTCCAATAAGTGTCCCCCGAGGTTTCACAGCCTCATGAGGCACAAAAATACTGATCTGCCCACCCACATTTATGATTGAGAGCTCTACTCCGATGTGTGCCAGGACAGATATAAATACCTCCTACCCCACTGCCGTAAGGACCCAGTAAAAGGGCCCTCCCGACTGAATTGATACAACTTGGATCGGTGGCCCGTCCTGGGGTTTTTCGTTCAGGTGCTTGGCCCCCAAGTGGGGGCCAAAAAATATCAGGAACTGCCCAATCGGTGTCTACTCCAAGGGCAAGGGCACAGAGATCCACCTCTAAATCTGGCCAGTGGGGCTGGGCCCCAATAGAGGAGCTTGTGTTAACAATATCCCCAGCCTGATTTTCAATGACCCATGTATAATTATAAACCTGATGTGGGGAAGCATGGGCTACTCCTAGACTTAGAGTGAAACATAAGCTTATTAGGGTTCCCCACGAGTCAGTCTTATCTTTAATGGATTTTGAGTGCGGTGAAGCTTCCATTTTTAGTCAGTCGGTGTCCTTTTCTTGGGCCTCTAGGTTGGCTGCCTTAGCGTGGGAGGTGTGGACCCAGGTGGCGATGCCGTCTACCTTTATGGCGGTGGGTGTTGTCAGCAACACGGTATAGGGTCCTTTCAGCAGCGGTTCCAAGTTCTTGATCTGATGCCGCCGGACCCAAACCACGTCCCCGATTTGGAACCGATGTGGCACCGTTGGCTGATTCAGTTGTTCCCTATATGCTGCCACCAGGGGTCTCCAGACCTCTCGTTGTACAATTTGCAGAGCCTGCAAATGAGCTTGGAGAGAAGGTGTATCAGCAAAAGAGGCTATATCAGAGTCAAAGAAATGAACAGCTGGTGGTGGGGCACCATAAAGAATCTCAAAGGAGTGAGTCCATGAGGGCCCGGCGTATTCCGGGCCCTATACAATGCTAAGGGGAGGAGGGTCACCCAGTCTCTAGTGCCAGCTGCAAGAGTCAATTTGGTTAAAGTCTCCTTAATAGTTCTGTTAATGCATTCTACCTGTCCTGAGCTCTGGGGGTGGTATGCACAATGTAGTTTCCAATCAATCCCCAGCAATGTGGCCACTGACTGACTTACCTGGGAGACGAAAGCAGGTCCGTTGTCGGAGCCCAGTGCCTCTGGCATACCATACCTGGGGAAGATTTCTTCCAGAAGCTTTTTGGTGACAACTTTGGCAGTTTCATGTTTGGTAGGGTAGGCTTCTACCCATCCAGAAAAAGTGTCCACAAATACCAGTAAAAAACCGGTATCCATAGAGTCCAGGCTTTACCTCGGTGAAGTCAATCTCCCAATGGGTGCCGGGGCGGTGTCCTCGAACTCTGGCCCCCGAGCCTATCTTGTTGTGACCTGCGTTGACTCGGGTGCATGTCGTGCATTTCTCAGTTACCTGTTGTAGAATCCTATCCTTCCCCAATAAATAATGGGTGTCCTCCTCCCTTGCAAGGAGGGTTTTCATCTTTTTGTAACTCAGGTGGGTTAGCTTATGGAGATAATCAATCAAGAAATAGGTCATCCGTTGAGGCCACACTGGTTTTCCCTTCAGTATCCATCTCTGAGTCTCGGGTTGGTAGGTGGCCCCCATTCCTTTTAGAAGAACTCGGTCTTCTTCACTATAATGGAAGTGGGATTTTCGAATAGGGGGAATCTCTGCCTCGGCTGGCTTTATGGCTAAAAGTTGGGAGACATCTGAGTTCCCTCTCATCGCCACCTCCCGGGCAGTTACATCCGCTAAGCGGTTGCCTTTGGCTTCTCGGCTGTCCCCCTTTTGGTGGCCAGGACAGTGGATGACACTCAATTTTGAGGGCAGAAATAATGCTTCAAGTAGGGCCAGTATTTCAGTTTTGTTTTTAATTTGTTTTCCTTCTGAGGTAAGCAACCCTCTTCTCCGATATATTTCCCCATGGATGTGGGCAGTGGCAAAGGCATAGCGACTATCAGTATAAACGTTGAGCTTCTTACCTTCCACCATTCGGAGGGCCTGTATTAGGGCAACGAGTTCAGCCCGCTGTGCCGAAGTGCCAGGTGGTAGGGCCCTAGCCCAAACTACCTTCGTCTTGGTGGTGACTGCGGCCCCTGCTCTCCATTCTCCGTTGTCCAGAAAACTGCTCCCATCGGTGTACCAGGTGAAGTCAGCATCAGGGAGGGGCTGGTCGGTCAGGTCAGGCTGGATGCCATGTACCTCTGCGAGTATCTGGAGACAGTCATGAGTTTCTGGCCCCTCTGGTAGGGGAAGCAGTGTTGCCGGATTTAGGGCTACCATGGGACCAAAATATACTCGATCAGTGTCCAGCACTAGAGCCTGATAGTGGGTCACACGGGCATTGGAAAGCCATCTGGAGGTTGTTTAATCAGGGCTCCTACTGCATGAGGAGCCAGAATCGTTATTGGCTGCCCCATAGTCAGCTTGCCAGAGTCTTTAATCAAGAGGGCAATTGCTGCCACCATCCTCAAACAAGGGGGCCATCCTGAGGCCACTGGGTCCAGTTTCTTGGACAGATAGGCAACCGGGTGCCTCCATGGTCCAAGTTTTCGAGTCAGAACTCCTTTAGCATATCCCTGTTTTTCATCCACAAACAACTCAAAGGGCTTGTTTAAGTCCGGCAGCCCTAGCACAGGGGAGGTCAGCAGAGCCTCTTTTATGGCTGCATAGGCTTTCTGCTGCTCATCCCCCCAAGTGGAGAGAGTCCCTTGTTTGGTAAGTGCGTAAAGTGGCGCAGCCATCTCCGCGAATCCTGGGATCCAAAGGCGGCAAAACCCCGCAGTACCCAGGAATTCCCTTAATTGCCTCGGGTTTTTGGGAACCGGAATTTTCAAAATTGTCTGTTTCCGTGCCTCTGTCAGCCATCTCTGTCCATCTCTGATCTGATAGCCTAAGTATGTAATCTGCCTCTGGCATATTTGGGCCTTTTTAGCTGAGGCCCGGTATCCTAGAGTTTCCAAGGTCCTCAAAAGGGCCTTTGTTCCCTCTTTACATTTTTCCTCAGTTTCTGCTGCCAGGAGGAGGTCATCCACATATTGGAGCAAAATCAAGTCAGGGTGATGAACCCTGAAATCTGCCAGGTCCCGATGTAACGCCTCATCAAATAAGGTGGGGCTGTTTTTGAACCCCTGCGGGAGTCTGGTCCATGTAAGCTGACCTGATATTCCTAATTCTAGATCCTTCCATTCGAAGGCAAAAATGGGCTGACTCTGAGGGTGTAGCATCAAGCAAAAGAATGCATCCTTAAGGTCTAGTACCGTATGCCAGGTATACCTCGGAGGAAGCCCAGTTAACAAATTATATGGGTTGGGAACTGTAGGGTGTATTCCTCCACCCTTTTGTTGACTTCTCTCAAGTCCTGCACCGGAAGGTAGTCTTCCCTCCTTGGCTTTTTAACTGGGAGGAGAGGTGTATTCCAGGGGGATTGACAAGGTACTAAGATGCCCTGATCTAAAAGCCTCTTTATGTGAGGCCTAATTCCTTGGTAAGCCTCATGCGACATTGGGTATTGCTTGATGGAAACAGGAGTTGCTGATGCTTTTAAAGTGACCATCAAGGGCGGCTACTGAGTTGCAAGACCCATTCCTCCTGTTTCTGCCCAGACTAAAGGGAACTCTTTTAGCCAATTAGTCATTTCTTGCGGCCAAGGCCTTTCAAGTTCATGAAGTCTGTACTCATCTTCTAGATTTATGGTTAACACATGTAAAGGCTGTCCCTGGGGCCCAGTAACATGGGCCTTATCTTCTTCAAAGTGGATTTGTGCCCTAAGCTTTGTCAATAGGTCTCTCCCCAACAGAGGATAAGTGCAATCAGGTACATGTAGGAAGGAATGGGTTACCTTACCGGTGGCGAGTTGCACTTTTCTTTCAGTGGTCCATTGGTACCTCCTCCCGCCAGTGGCTCCTTGAACCCAGGCTGACTTGTTAGTTAGAGGTCCCGGTGAGGTGGTGAGGACCGAATGTTGAGCTCCGGTGTCCACCAGGAAGGTAACAGATTGCCCCCCCACATTGAGGGTTATCCTGGGTTCGGGGGGGCTCCTGACCCTGACCCCCCTAGTCCTCTAAATTGAGGAGGGTAGCCTGGGGCCTAGATCTTCTTGGTCCCTTTGGTTTCTTTGGGCAATCCCGGGCCCAGTGTCCCTTCTCTTTACAAAAGGCACATTGATCTGGGTCTAGTGATGGGCCCCTGCGGCCTCTTGATTCTTGCCTATCCTGTCTCTGTCCTGTCACTACAGTGGCCAACAATTTAGTAAACTCTTTATTTCTCTTACGTTCTCTCATAGTCTCTCTTCCCTCTGCTTCTTTTCTTAGCCTTTCATCTCTTTCTTCCTGTGTTTCTCTCTTATTAAAAATTCGCTCTGCCTCCTTCAGCAAATCCTGCACCGTACTCTCTCTCAAATTTTCAAGCCTCTCTAACTTCTTTCTAATATCTAAGGCCGATTGCCAGATGAAAGACATGGCTATATTAGTAGTTTGGTCTGGGTCTTCTGGGTTATAGGGAGTGTACATACGGTATGCCTCCTTGAGTCATTCTAGGAAGGCAGAGGGAGACTCATCAGATTTCTGGGTCACTAGCTTAACCTGGGCCAAATTAGTTGGGGGCCTTGCAGCCCACGGAGACCCGCTATGAGCAACTGGTGATAGAGACGTAGGTGTTCCCTACCGCGTTCAGTGGAGAAATCCCAATTGGGCCGTTCCAAGGGGACAGCGGCATCAATCCTGTGTGGCAACTGGGTGGGCTGTCCATCATCTCCTGGGACTTTTTTGCTCGCTTCCATGATGACCCGCTGCTTTTCTTCAGTGGTCAACAGGGTCTGGAGCAACTGTTGGCAATCGTCCCAGGTGGGTTGGTGGGTCACTAGAATAGACTCGATTAGTGCTGTGAGCCTAGAAGGGTCCTCTGAGAAAGAGGGGTTATTATTTTTCCAATTATATAAGTCAGACGTGGAAAAGGGCCAGTATTGGAGTTGGCGATCAGGCCCTGTTCGCAGCGGAAAGGCCTGAGAGGAGGGGTCGGGAGGAACTTCCCGACCCCCCCTCAATCGTCTTGCCACTGGGGACGAGGTGGGTTCTTCCTGGGATTCCCGTCTAGTGGCCGCCCCCTCTGGTTCCTGTACGGGGGGGTCTGGGTTTCTGTAAGGAGGGGGCTGTTCAGTCAAAAGGTCCAGAAGAGGGCCATCGTCTGCCGGCAGTACTGGGGGTGTCTTCTTATGTCTAGAGGTCTCTCCTGGAGCCGGTTTCATGAGGACCGGGTAAAGTGTGGAATTAGCTGGGGTTGGAACCAGTGGAGGAGGGATGGAGGGAGCTGATGGGGTAGGTTTCCGGTAAAGGGAAAAGAAAGGCTTCACCCGTGGTGGGGGGTCTCTGACCAGAGACTCCCATGTGATGATATAGGGAACCTGATCAGGGTGTCCATGGGGTCCCGGATCCACGATCTTAGCTTTCACCTGTAAAATAATGTCCAGGTTAAAAGTGCCATCTCGTGGCCAGCCTACATCAAAGGTTGGCCACTCGGATGAACAGAGGGTGTCCCATTTTCCTTTCCGAACTTCCACTGAGAGATTGTTGGCGATGTCTTGAACTTCCTTGAAGTGCTGCAGAGTCAAACTTTTGGGGGTAATAACAGTTTGTCCCATATTTTCAGATAGATAAAAAACACTTATTACACTTACTACAAAAATTAGACAGACAAAACACAACACAAGCCGTGCGGCACGAGAACGAGAACGATGCAACACTGAAAGCCAAAATTCAGATGGAGACTGCATCGGAGGTCCGGTTCCTCCGTCTCCCTGATGAAGCAGGTAGCCTTCGAACTAGGGCAGAGCCCCAAAAAGTCCGGGTCGACTCGTGCATCTAACCAAATGGGGAGCCAAGAAATTGGCCCCCTTCCCTATGAGTGGCGGTGGGACTCGAACCCACGCAAACCCTCTCACTCCTGAGACGTCTCCCAGGAGCTACGGAGAGAAAGTTTGAGTTCGTCAACTCCTTTCACTCGCCGCCCTGTCCTCAGGGGGACTCTAACCCCCTGACTTTGGTGGGACTCTAACCCACCGGTAGCAGAACAAAAAAACGGACTCTTAGACACAAGTTCAACACAGAACTACAAACACTGGCAGACGCGGCTGGCTGGCAATCTTACCTCCCGATGGGGTCGGTGGTCCCTGGGTGGGGGTCTCGATCTCGCTGGGGCCTCCAAAATGAAAGACCCCCCGAAGGGTATTTTCTGTTAGGGAGATCTGTCCCCTAGGACCAACGAGACCAATTTGGATGCAAACAGCAAGAGGCTTTTATTTTGATACACGGGTACCCTGGGCGACAAAGTCTCTTGGAGGACTTTGCGGGCCCCCTGAGGGGAAAGCTGGGCTTTTTATAGGGTCTCAGAGCAAAAGCACAGGTACAGAAGCGAGAAGCATAGTTACAGAGAGCTGATTGGTACATTTACATAAAACTGCAATTTGAGTCAGAGTTTGGCAGGGACACCATAATATCAGGAACTGGGTGGTCGGAAAGGTCATGATGACTCTCAATCTTGGGACTGCCACCTGTTGTTTGTCTTAGGGCTCCTATCTCAGCTGGAACAGTCTTACTATTTGTCTTAGGGCTTATCTCAGCTGGAACAGTCTCACAAACTTCTCATATGCGTGGTCAGCACAAATTGATTTTTGGCTCAACTGGGGCAGCCTTGACCACAGATATCCAGCAGCTGGGTCTCTTCAGGAAGTTTCTAGTTCCCTCCCTAGCCTTCGCTCCCTAGCCCACAGAGTTTCTCAAAACAGTGGGAGCCTTCAGAGTTTCTCAAAACAGTGCTGTACAAAATGATATTAGCTGCTTCTAACTTTTGGTGAGGCAGGGGTCTTTCAGTGATTCCGTTTAGAAAGAAGTGCTTTGCTTTTCTGTTCTTTCATTGGAAACTTTTTCCTGTGCTGTAAAGTGTGATATATCACTTTTCAGATTTCCTGAATTCCTAAATGTGCGAGGGACACACATGTTATTTAGTTTAGAAAGTAGTGCTTTGCTTTACTGTTCTTCTTTCGAAACTTGTTCCTGTGCTGTACAGTGCGATATATCACTTTTCAGTTTTCCTGTATTCCTAATTGAACAAGCGACAAACATGTGATTTAGTTTACAAAGTAGTGCTTTGCGTTTATGTTCTTTCGTTGGAAACATGCGAGATAACACTTTTCAGTTTTCCTGTATTCCTAATTGAGCGAGCGACACACATGTGATTCCGTTTAAAAGTAGTGCTTTGCTTTTCTGTTCTTTCGTTCGAAACTTGATCCTGTGCTGAACAGTGCGTTATATCACTTTACAGTTTTCCTGTATTCCTAAATGAGCGAGTGACACACATGTGATTTAGTTTACAAAGTAGTGCTTTGTGTTTATGTTCTTTTGTTGGAAACTTGTTCCTGTTAGGACCAAGTTAGGGTTATGGTGAGGGTTAGATTTAGGGTTAGGGTTAGAGTAGGGTTAGGGTTAGAGTTATGGTTAAGGTTAGGATTAAGGGTTATGGTTAGTGTTACTGTTAGGGTTAGGGTTACGGGGTTAGGGTTAAGGTTAGGGTTAGGGTTATATCACTTTTCAGTTTCCCTGTTACAATAATTGCACAGGCGACACGTATTTGAATTAGTTTACAAAGTTGTGCTTTGTGTTTCTGTTCTTTCGATGAAAACTTGTTTCTGTGCTGTACAGTGTGAGATAACACTTTTCAGTTTTCCTGTATTCCTAATAGAGCGAGCGACGCACAGGTGATTTAGTTTACAAAGTAGTGCTTTGCTTTTCTATTCTTTCTTGGAAACTTGTTCCTGTGCTGTAGAGTGCGATATATCCCTTTTCAGTTTTCTTGTTATAATAATTGAACAAGAGACAAGTATGTCAATTAGTTTATGAAGTTGTGCTTTGCGTTTCTGTTCTTTCGATGGAAACTTGTTTCTATGCTGTACAGTGCGAGATAACACTTTTCCGTTTTCCTGTATTCCAAATTGAGCAAGCGACAAAAATGTGATTCTGTTTAGAAAGTAGTGCTTTGCTTTTCTGTTCTTTTGTTGGAAATTTTTCTGTGATGTACAGTGCGATATATCACTTTGCAGTTTTCCTGTATTCCTAATTGAGCG
>JAEOAE010002993.1:30000-55000 GCA_036365155.1 Meriones psammophilus
AAGTAGTGCTTTGTAGGAACAAGTTAGGGTTAGGGTTAGGGTTAGGGTTAGGGTTAGGGTTAGGGTTAGGGTTAGGGTTAGGGTTAGGATTAGGGTTAGGGTTTGCGTTAGGGTTAGGGTAGGGTTAGGGTTAGGGTTAGGGATAGGGTTAGGGTTATATCACTTTTCAGTTTTCCTGTTACAATAATTGAAAGGCGACACATATGTGAATTAGTTTACAATGTTGTCCTTTGTGTTTCTGTTCTTGCGATGAAAACCTGTTTCTTTGCCGTTCAATATATCACTTTTCAGTTTTCCTGTATTCCTAATTGAGCAAGCTACACACATGTGATTTAGTTTGCAAAGTATTGGGTTGCATTTCTATTCTTCTGTTGGAATCTTGTTCCTGTGCTGTACAGTTCGTTATATCACTTTTCAGTTTTCCTGTTATAATAATTGAACTGGCAACACGTATGTGAATTAGTTTACAAAGTTGTGCTTTTCTTTTCTATTCTTTCGATGAAAACTTGTTTCTGTGCCATACAGTGTGAGATAACACTTTTCAGTTATCCTGTATTCCTAATTGAGTAAGCAACACCCATGTGATTCCGATTAAAAGTAGTGCTTTGCTTTTCTGTTCTTTCTTTGGAAACCTGTACCTGTGCTATACAGTGCGATGTATCACTTCTCAGTTTTCCTGTATTCCTAATTGAGCAAGTGACACACATGTGATTTAGTTTACAAAGTAGTACTTTGCGTTTATGTTCTTTCGATGGAAACTTGTTCCTGTTAGGAACAAGTAAGGGTTAGGGTTAGGGTTAGGTTTAGGGTAGGGTTAGGGGTTAGGTTTACGGTTAGGGCTAGGGGTAGGGGGTTAGGGTTAGGGTTAGGGTAAGGATTAGGGTTAGGGTTAGGGTTAGGATTAGGGTTAGGGTTAGGGTTAGGGTTTAGGGTTAGGGTTAGGGGTTAGGGTTAGGGTTAGGGGTTAGGGTTAGGGTTAGGGTTAGTGTTAGTGTTAGGGTTAGGGTTAGGGGTTTAGGGGTTTAGGGTTAGGGTTAGGGTTAGGGTTAGGGTTAGGGTTATATCACTTTTCAGTTTTCCTGTTAAAATAATTGAACTGGCGACATAAATGTAAATCAGTTTACAAATTTGTGCTTTGCGTTTCTGTTCTTTCGATGAAAATTTGTTTCTGTGCCGTACAATTCGATATATCACTTTTCAGTTTTCTTGTATTCCTAATTGAGCGCGCAACACAAATGTGATGCCATTTAAAAGTAGTGCTTTGCTTTTCTGTTCTTTTGTTTGAAACTTTTCAGTTTTCCTGTATTCCTAATTTAGCGAGTGACCAACATGTGATTTAGTTTTCAAAGTAGTGCTTTGCGTTTCTGTTCTTCTGTTGGAAACTTGTTTCTGTGCCATACACTGCGATATATCACTTTTCAGATTCCCTTTCTTCCTAATTGTGCGAGCGACACACATGTGATTTAGTTTACACAGTAGTGCTTTGCATTTCTGTTCTTCTGTTGCAAACATGTTTCTGTCCTGTACAGTGCGATATATCACTTTTCAGTTTTCCTGTTATAATAATTTAACGGGCGACACGTATGTGAATTAGTTTACAAAGTTGTGCTTTGCATTTCTGTTCTTTCGATAGAAACTTGTTTCTGTGCCATACAGTGCGAAATAGAATTTTTAGTTTTCCTGTATTCCTAATTGAGCGAGTGACACACATGTGATTCCGTTTAAAAGTAGGGCTTTGCTTTTCTGTTCTTTCTTTGGAAACTTTTTCCTGTGCTGTACAGTGCGTTATATTGCTTTTCCTGTTAGGAACAAGTTAGGGTTAGAGTTCAGGTTAGGGTTAGGGTTAGGGAAGGGTTAGTGTTAGGGTTAGGGTTAGGGGTTAGTGTTACAGTTAGGGTTAGGGTTGGGGGTTTGGGTTAGGGTTAAAGTTAAGGTTAGGTGTTAGGGTTAACGTTAGGGTTAGGGTTAGATTTAGGGGGTTAGGGTTAGGGTTATATCACTTTTCAGTTTCCCTGTTACAATAATTGCACAGGCGACACGTATTTGAATTAGTTTACAAAGTTGTGCTTTGTGTTTCTGTTCTTTCGATGAAAACTTGTTTCTGTGCTGTACAGTGTGAGATAACACTTTTCAGTTTTCCTGTATTCCTAATTGAGCGAGCGATGCACAGGTGATTTAGTTTACAAAGTAGTGCTTTGCTTTTCTATTCTTTCTTGGAAACTTGTTCCTGTGCTGTAGAGTGTGATATATCCCTTTTCAGTTTTCCTGTATTCCTAATTGAGCGAGCGACACATATGTGATTTTGTTTACAATGTAGTGGTTTGCCTTTCTGTTCTTCTGTTGCAAACTTGTTTCTGTGCTGTACAGTGCGATATATCACTTTTCAGTTTTCTTGTTATAATAATTGAACAAGAGTCAAGTATGTGAATTAGTTTATGAAGTTGTGCTTTGCGTTTCTGTTCTTTCGATGGAAACTTGTTTCTGTGCTGTACAGTCTTGAGATAACACTTTTCCGTTTTCCTGTATTCCAAATTGAGCAAGCGACACACATGTGATTCTGTTTAGAGTGCTTTAGTTCTTTGAAACTTTTCTGTTCTTTTGTTGATAAACTTGTTTTCCTGTATTCCTAATTGTTGACACATATGTGATTTAGTTTACAAAGTAGTGCTTTTATTTATGTTCACAGGTTAGGGTTAGGGTTAGGATTAGGTTTGTTCAGGGTTAGGGTTAGGGTTATGGTTAGGGTTAGGGTTAGGGGTTAGGGTTAGGGTTAGTGTTAGGGTTAGGGTTAGTGTTCTGGGGTTAAGGTTAGGGTTAGGTTTTATATCACCTTTCAGTTTTCCTGTTATAATAATTGAACAGGCATCACATATGTGAATTAGTTTTCTTTTTTTATTTTTTCTCCATAATTTTATTTTTCTCATTAGTTACATTTTGTTAATTCTGTATCCCAGCTGTATCCCTCATTCCCTCCCCAATCCCACCCTCCCTCCCTCATCTCCTCCCTGTCCCTTTCCAAGTCCACTAATAGGGGAGGACCTCCTCCCCTTTCATATGACTCGCTTTTGTCAGGTATTTTCCCGACTGGCTGCAAAGTTCTCCTCTGTGGCCTACAAGTACTGCTCCTCCCTTGGGAGGTGGGGAGGTCAAAGAGCCAGTCATTGAGTTCATGTTAGAAATAGTCCTTGTTCCCCTTACTGTGGGAAACCAATTGATTACTGAGCTATCACGGGTCACATCTGAGCAGAGGTTCTAGATTTTATCCTCTCATGGACTTTGGTTAAGTGTCCATCTCAGAAAAGACCCTGTGCCCAGATACGTTTGGTCCTTGTGGAGCTCCTATCCTTTCCACATCAAACTCCCCTTCTTTCATATGATTCCCTGCACTCTGCGAAGGTTTGGTTGTGAGTCTTAGTATCTATTTTGGAGCACTGCTCGGTAGAGTCTTTCAGATGCTTTCTGCGGTAGACTCCTGTCATACGTTCAATGCATATCCCATTTGTCTTTCTAAATGAGGATAGATCATCATACCCCGTGTCTGGTTTCTTGATTATCTTCTTTAGATTTCATTACGTTTATCCTATCCTTTAGGTCTATATAAGCGAGTATATTCCATGTTTGTCTTTCTCCTTCTGGGATACTTCACTCAGAATGATCTTTTCTAGATCCCACCATTTGCCTGCAAATTTCATTATTTCCTCCTTTTTGATTGCTGAGTAGTATTCCATTGTGTAGAAATACCACAATTTCTGTATCCATTCCTCCGTTGATGGACATCTGGGTTGTTTCAGGTTCTGGCTATTACAAATAAAGCTGCTACAAACATGGTTGAGCAAATGTCCTTATTGTGTACTTGAGCAAATTTTGGGTATATGCCTAGCAGTGGTATAGCTGAATCTTGAGGAAGCGCTATTCCTAATTGTCTGAAAGCGCCAGATTGACTTCCAAAGTGGTTGTACCAGATTACATTCCCACCAGCAATGGAGGAGGGTTCCCCTTTCTCCATTGAACAGACACATATATGTGAATTAGTTTTCAATGTTGTGTTTGCGTTTCTGTTCTTTCGATGGAAACTTGTTTCTGTGCCCTACAGTCTTGGGATAACACTTTTCAGTTTTCCTGTATTCCTAATTGAGCAAGCAACACACATGTGATTCCGTTTAAAAGTAGTGCTTTGCTTTTGGCTTCTTTCGTTGGAAACTTGTTTCTGTGCACTACAGTGGGAGATATCACTTTTCAGTTTTTCTGTGTTCCTAATTGAGCGGGCAACACACATGTCACCTATTTTAAAAGTTGTGCTTTACATTACTCTTCTTTCATTGGAAACTTGTTTCTGTGAGGTACAGGGTAAGATACCACTTTTTAGTTTTCCTGTATTCCTAATTGAGCAGGCGACACACATGTGATTTAGTTTCCAAAGTTGTGCTTTGCGTTTCTGTTCGTTCATTGGAAAATTCTTTCTGTGCTCTAAAGTGGGAAATATCACTTTGCAGTTTTCCTATATTCTAAAAGAGTGGGAACACAAATGATATTTAGTTTACAAAGTTGTGCTTTGCTTTTCTGTTCTTTTGTTGGAAACTTTTTTCTGTGTGGTACTGTGTGAGATTTCACTTTTAAGTTTGTTTGTATTCCTAATTGAACTGGCAAAACACATTTTACTTAGTTTACAAAGTTGTGCTTTACATTTCTGTTGTTTAGTTGGAAACTTGTTTCTGTGAGGTTCAGTGCAGAGATATCACTTTTCAGGTTTCATGTAATTCTAATTAAGCGGGTGACACACATGTGATTTAGTTTACAAAGTTGTGCTTTGCCATTCTGTTCTTTTTGTTGGAAACTTCTTTCTGTGCTCTAACGTGGAAGATATCACTTTTCAGTTTTCCTGTATTTATAATTGAATGGGCGACACACATGTGATTTAGTGTCCAAAGTTGTGCTTTGAGTTGCTGTTCTTTCATTGGAAACTTCTTTCTGTGCTCTAAATCGGAAGATATCACATTTCAGTTTTCCTATATTCCTAATTGTGCAGGCAACACACATGTTATTTAGTTAACAAAGTTGTGCTTTACATTTCTGTTCTTTCTTGAGAAACCTTTTTCTGTGAGGTACATTGGGAGATATCACTTTTTAGATTTCCTGTATTCCTAATTGAACAGGCGACACACATGTGATTTAGTTTCCAAAGTTGTGCTTTGCCATTCTGTTCTTTCATTGGAAACTTGTTTCTGTGAGGTACAGTGCAAGATATCACTTTTCAGTTTTCCTGTATTCCTAATTGTGCAGGAGACACACATGTTACTTAGTTTACAAACTTGTGCTTTACATTTCTGTTGTTTAGGTGGAAACTTGTTTCTGTGAGGTTCATTGTGAGATATCACTTTTCAGTTTTCATGTAATCCTAATTGAACGGGAGACACACATGTGATTTAGTTTACAAAGTTGTGCTTTGAGTTTCTGTTCTTTCATTGGAAACTTCTTTCTGTGCTCTAACGTGGAAGATATCACTTTTTAGTTTTCCTTAATTCCTAATTGTGCAGGCGACACATATGTTACTTAGTTTATAAAGTTGTGCTTTACATTTCTGTTCTTTCATTGGAAACTTGTTTCTGTGAGGTACAGTGGGAGATATCACTTTTCAGTTTTCCTGTACCCAAGTTGAAGGGGCGACACAGATGTGATTTATTTTCCAAAGCTCTCCTTTGCGTTTATATTCTTTCATTGGAAAATTCTTTCTGTGCTCTAAAGTGGGAGATATCACTTTTCAGTTTTCCTGTATTCCTGATTGAAAGGGCGACACAAATGTGATTTTGTTTACAAAGTTGTGACTTTCCTTTCTATTATTTTGGTAGAAACTTGATTCTGTGCACTACAGTGGGAGATATGACTTTTCCGTTTTCCTGTATTCCTAATTAAACGGATGACACACATGTTACTTAGTTTACAAACTTGTGCTTTACATTACTGTATTTTCATTGGAAACTTCTTTCTGTGCTCTCAAGTGGGAGATATCACTTTTCAGTTTTCCTGTATTCCTAATGGAACTGGCAACACACATGTGATTTAGTTTCCAAAGTTGTGCTTTACCTTTCTATTCTTACATTGAAAACTTCTTCCTGTACTCCAAAGTGGAAGATATCACTTTTCAATTTTCCTGTATTCCTAATTGTGCAGGTGACACACATGTTACTTAGTTTACAAAGTTGTGCTTTACATTTCTGTTCTTTCATTGGAAACTTGTTTCTGTGAGGTACAGTGCAAGATATCACTTTTCAGTTTTCCTGTATTCCTATTTGAACGGGTGACACACATGTGATGTAGTTTCCAAAGCTGTGCTTTGCGTTTCTGTTCTTTTATTGGAAACTTCTTTCTGTGCTCTAAATTGGGAGATATCACTTTTCAGTTTTCCTGTATTCCTAATTAGCAGGCGACACAAATGTGATTTAGTTTACAAAGTTGTGCTTTGCCATTCTATTCTTTTGATGGAAACTCGTTTCTGTGCACTACAGTGGGAGATATCACTTTTCAGTTTTCTTGTATTCCTAATTGAGCAGGCAACATACATGTTACTTAGTTTACAAAGTTGTGCTTTACATTTCTCTTCTTTCGTTGGAAACTTGTTTCTGTAGGGTACAGTGTAAGATGTCACTTTTCAGTTTTCCTCTATTCCTAATTGAGCAGTTGACACACATGTTACTTAGTTTACAAAGTTGTGCTTTACATTTCTGTATTTTCGATGGAAACTTCTTTCTGTGCTCTCAAGTGGGAGATATCACTTTTCAGTTTTCCTGTATTCCTAATTGAGAGGGCTATACACATCTTACTTAGATTACAAAGTTGTGCTTTACATTTCTGTTCTTTCATTGGGAACTTATTTCTGTGCTCTAAAGTGGGAGATATCACTTTTCAGTTTTCCTGTATTCCTAATTGAACGGTCGACACAAATGTGATTTAGTTTACAAAGTTGTTACTTTCCTTTCTATTTTTTTTGCTGGAAACTTTTTTCTGTGCAATACAGTGCAAGATATCACTTTTCAGTTTTTCTGTATTCCTATTTGAAAGTGCGACACAGATGTGATTTATTTTCCAAAGTTCTGCTTTGTGTTTATGTTCTTTCATTGGGAACTTCTTTCTGTGCTCTAAAGTGGGAGATATCACTTTTCAGTTTTCCTGTATTCCTAATTGAACGGGCAACACTCATGTTACTTAGTTTACAAATTTGTACTTTACATTTCTCTTGTTTCGTTGGAAACTTGTTTCTGTGTGCTACGCTGCAAGATATCACTCTTCAGTTTTCCTGTATTCCTAATTGAATGGTCGACACACATGTTACTTAGTTTACAAAGTTGTGCTTTACATTTCTGTATTTTCGATGGAAACTTCTTTCTGTGCTCTCAAGTGGGAGATATCACTTTTCAGTTTTCCTGTATTACTAATTTAGTGGTCAACACTAATTTGATTTAGTTTACAAAGTTGTGACTTTCCTTACTATTCTTTTGGTTTGAAACTTGTTTCTGTGCACTACAGTGGGACATATCACTTTTCAGTTTTCCTGTATTCCTAATTGAAAGTATGACACACATGTTACTTAGTTTGCAAAGTTGTGCTTTATATTTCTTTTCTTTCATTGGAAACTTGTTTCTCTGAGGTACAATGTGAGATATCACTTTTCAGTTTTCCTGTATTCCTAATTCAACGGGTGACACACATGTGATTTAGTTTCCAAAGTTGTGCTTTTCGTTTCTGTTCTTTTATTGGAAACTTCTTTCTGTGCTCTAAAATAGGAGATATCACTTTTCACTTTTCCTGTATTCCTAATTGAAAGGGCTATAAACATCTTACTTAGATTACAAAGTTGTGCTTTACATTTCTGTTCTTTCATTGGAAACTTGTTTCTGTGAGGTACAGTGCCAGATATCACTTTTCCGTTTTCCTGTTATCCTAATTGTGCGGGCGACACTCTTGTTACTTAGTTTACAAATTTGTACTTTACATTTCTCTTCTTTCGTTGGAAAATTGTTTTTGTGAGATACAGTGCAAGATATTACTTTTCAGTTTTCCTGTATTCCTAATTGAAAGGATGAAACAGATGTGATTTATTTTCCAAAGCTCTCCTTTGTGTTTATGTTCTTTCATTGGGAACTTCTTTCTGTGCTCTAAAGTGGGAGGTATCACTTTTCAGTTTTCCTGTATTCCTAATTGAACGAGCAACACAAATGTGATTTAGTGTACAAAGTTGTGACTTTCCTTTCTATTTTTGGTGGAAACATGTTTCTGTTTTCTACAGTGGGAGATATCACTTTTCAGTTTTCCTGTATTCCATATTGAGCGAGAGACACACATGTGATTTAGTTTACAAAGTACTGCTTTGCTTTTCTGTTCTTTCGTTCGAAACTTATTCCTGTGCTGTGCAGTGCAATATAACACTTTTCATTTTTCCTGTATTCCTAATTGAGCGAGTGACACACATGTGATTTAGTTTACAACGTAGTGTTTTGCTTTTCTTTCATTCTTTGGAAACTTGTTCCTGTGTTATACAGTGCGTTATATCACTTTTCAGTTTTCCTGTTATAATAATTGAACAGGCGACCCGTATGTGAATTAGTTTACAAAGTAGTGCTTTGCTTTTTTGTTCTTTGGTTGGAAACTAGTTCCTCTGCTGTACAGTGCGCTATATCACTTTTCAGTTTTCCAGTATTCCTAATTGAGCAAGCGACACACATGTGATTTAGTTTACAAAGTAGTGCTTTGCGTTTACGTTCTTGGGTTGGAAACTTGTTCCTATTATGAACAAGTTAGGGTTCTGATTCGGGTTAGGGTTATGGTTAGGGGTTAGGGTTAGTGTTAGGGTTACCGGTTAGGGTTAGGGTTAGGGCTAGCGTTATATCAATTTACAGTTTTCCTGTTAGAGTAATTGAAGGGGCGACAGGTATGTGAATTAGTTTATAAAGTTGTGCTTTGTGTTTCTGTTCTTTCGATGAAAACTTGTTTCTGTGCCTTATGGTGGGAGATAACACTTTTCATTTTTCCTATATTCCTAATTGAGCAAAGACACACATGCGATTCCGTTTAAAAGTACTGATTTGCTTTTCTGTTCTTTCACTCTAAACTTGTTTCTGTGCTGTACAGTGTGATAGATCACTTTTCAGTTTTCCTGTTATAATAATTGAGCAGGCGACACATATGTGAATTCGTTTACAAAGTTGTGCTTTGTGTTTCTGTTCTTTCGTTGGAAACTTGTTTCTGTGCCATACAGGGAGAGATGATACTTTTCAGTTTTCCTGTATTCTTAATTGAAGCGGCGACACACATGTGATTCCGTTTAAAAGTATGGCTTTGCTTTTCTGTTCTTTCGTTGGAAACTCTTTTCTGTGCTGTATGGTGCGATATTTCTCTTTTCAGTTTTCCTGTATTCCTAATATTTGAGCGACACACATGTTCTTTAGTTTACAAAATAGTGCTTTTCTTTTCTTTTTCTTGGTTGAAACTTGTTCCTGTGCTGAACAATTCAATTTATCACTTTTCAGTTTCTCTGTATTCCTAATTGAGCGGCGACACACTTGTGACTTAGTTTACAAAGTAGTGCTTTGCGTTTCTGTTCTTCTGTTGGAAAATTGTTTCTGTGCTGGACAGTGTGATATATCACTTTTCAGTTTTCCTGTTATAATAATTGAATAGGTGAAACGTATGTGAATTAGTTCACAAAGTTGTGCTTTGCGTTTCTGTTCTTTTGATTGAAACTTGTTTTTGTGTAGTACAGTGCGAGATAACACTTGTCAGTTTTCCTGTATTCCTAATTGAGCGAGCGACACACATGTGATTCTGTTTAAATATAATGCTTTGCTTTTCTGTTCTTTCATTAAAAAATTGTTCCTGTGCTGTACAGTGCGTTATATCACTTTTCAGTTTTCCTGTATTCCTAATTGAGCGAGCGACACACATGTGATTCTGTTTAAATATAGTGCTTTGCTTTTCTGTTCTTTCATTAGAAAATTGTTCCTGTGCTGTACAATGCATTATATCACTTTTCAGTTTTCCTGTATTCCTAATGGAGCAAGTGACACACATGTGACTTAGTTTAGAAAGTTGTGCTTTGCGTTTATGTTCTTTCGTTGGAAATTTGTTCCTTTTAGTAACAAGTTAGCATTAGGGTTAGGGTTAGGGTTAGGGTTAGGGGCTAGGGTTAGGGTTAGGGTTAGGGTTAGTTTTAGGGGTTAGGGTTTTGGTTATGGTTAGGGTTAGGGTTATATCACTTTTCAGTTTTCCTGTTATAATAATTGAACAGTCGAGATGTATATGAATTAGTTTACAAAGTTGTGCTTTGTGTTTCTGTTCTTTCGATGAAAACTTGTTTCTTTGCAGTACACTTCAATACATCACTTTTCAGTTTTCCTATATTCCTAATTAGCGAGCGAAACACATGTGATTTACTTTACAAAGTAGTGCTTTGCGTTTCTGTTCTTGTGTTAGAAACTTGTTTCTGTGCTGTACAGTGTGATATATCACTTTTATTTTCCTGTTAAAAAAATTGAGCAGGACACACGTATGTGAATTAGTTTACAATGTTGTGCTTTGCATTTCGGTTCTTTCTTTCTTTTTTTTTTTAACCACGTTTATAGCAGCTTTATTTGTAATAGCCGGAACCTGGAAACAACCCAGTTGTCCATCAATGGAGGAATGGGTACAGAAATTGTGGTATTTTTATACAATGGAATACTACTCAGCAATCAAAAGGAGGAAATCATGAAATTTGCAGGCAAATGGTGGGATCTAGAAATGATCATTCTGAGGGAAATAACTCATATTTTTAATGTTTCATATTTTTAAAAATTAATCTACCTCATGCAGTCACTTGCTACAACCATTCAATACTTTTGAGATTTGTTCTCATTTAACTTATCATAATCCAATTTATCCCTTAAATGAATCCAATTTACAAGTCAGATTGAAAACAATTTTCCCGAAGCCTGCCTCTAGCATTCTTATCTCATTATCATACCTATTTTACATGCTGTCACTACAATTTTCTCAAAAGCCTAACTCTGTCATGTTAATATTTATTAATACATGCAGATCATCCTGAAAATCTGAGTAGGTGAAATACATATTTTCATATTCCACTAATAATATTATTTTACTTCATATATATTTACTGAAATATAGATACACATGTTTGCATTATATATATATATATATATATATATATATATATATATATATATATATATCTTGTCACAATGCCATGTAATTATGAGTATACTGGGCAGTGATCTAAAGTACTCAAATTTTAAGTTCGAAACTAAGTTGGATATAACTTTACCATCCTGTGTAACAACTCCAAATATGAAATTATAGTATTGGAGTATACATGGCTCACTGTAAGAGGGTCAGAGCATAGTAGTATTATCTATGTGTTTGATATCAACATCTAAAAATGGAAAGCTATGCTTCTGATTGGTTGTGTTTCTATTCATTCACTTAACTCACATTTATTAAAATTAGACAGTGAATAATGTCAATATTTTAAACTTACCAAGTAAAATATTTTTAAAATCTTCTGGAACTTATTAGAAGATCATAATATGCTACATAGAAAATTTTAGATGACAATGTGGGTTTTGCATTTTAGTCTGTTATATGATGGTTTATATTTATTGAATTATATACATTGAATTATCCCTAAATTTCTCAGATGAAGCCTAGTTGATCATGATGGTTGATGTTTTTGATGTGTTTCTGAATTTTTTTATCCTTTATCTTATTTTTTTTCAATGCAGTTTATTCAGGAACCTTGAACAATCATCTGACCCTGGGAAAGCCAGCCCACTTTAAATAGCCTCTGGGTAGCCAACCCCAGCATGCCACGTGGGCAATGCAGATAGGTCCACATACATGGAAGCAAGGCAGATCCTCTTCCTTAGCCAAATGTGGAGTTGTTTGTGACAGAGAGCACTCACCATCTGTAAGGTGGAAAGCGGAAACCAGCTCCATCTTTCAGGCGCTGGCATTCGCAGCTCTCTACATTTCCCCCTTTTTGTTTTGGACACATCAGGAAAGAGTAGAGGTCTGATCTCTGATATTAGAAATAAATTGGGACTTTGTACTGATGTTCATTTAGGTGTCATCCACCCAAGAGCATCAGACCCATCCGATAACTTTTTCTCAGAGGCGGGACCTGGGGCATCAACCCGCATGCAATCAGACATGCTCTTCTCTGGGTCCAAGGCTGCTGACCCTGAGTACAGTGTAGCCTCGCATCCTGAGCATAACATTTTACCTTTTATGGTAGCCAACCATGCTTGGGGAAACTGTCCTGCTTCAATGGCTGTAAAGGCCTGAATGGTCATGGCTGCATTACGCTGTTGTGAGACTCTAATCTTGCATATATACCACAGGCAAACCAAGGTGACCAACACCAGAAGGCCTGCTAACGCTCCCATGCCCTCCCATTCCTTCAGATGATTCATGGCTGCAGAAATCCATGATGATAATCCTGTGGCTAGTCCTGCGTTAACTCTGGTAGAATTTACCATGACAATGGCCACTCTCAGCTGGTCCATCGTAGTATCAATTCTCAGTCAATTACCTAAAATACAGCTTGACAATTGTTTAGACAGATTTGCAGCACAGGGAAAATTCCCATGTTGTATGTTAGTGACACAAAGTCCAACATACTTTCATTGACAGCCAAGTTGAGCAATTTGCCATAGGGTATCAATTTGCTCCTGCACGAGGTCAAACCTCTGATTAAATACCATCAAACCTCCTTTTAGTTGAGCATTAATTCCTTTTTGTACATCTAAGGCATGAGCTACCTTGGCTAAAAGGTTATTCAGTGTCTGAGCAGTCTGCCCAGTATGACTCATGGCTAATGCCATGGTGGTAGCTCCAACAGCTGCCAAGAGATGGCAGTAACAATGGCAGCTGTAATTCCAAAATCCCTTTTCAGTCTGAAGATAGTTATAGCGTGAGGGCATCAACGGGCACAGGCACCCAGGGAGGCTTGATTTTTTTGCCCAATGCTGTAATGCTAGTAAATTTACTAGCTGGTTACTCACATGTGTTATATCTCTTTTCAGTTTTCTGTATTCCTAATTGAGCGAGTGGCACACATGTGATTTAGTTTACAAAGTAGTGCATTGCGTTTCTGTTCTTTCGTTGGAAACTTGTTCCTGTCAGGAACAAGATAGGGTTAGGATTAGGGTTAGGGTTAGGGTTAGGGTTAGGGTTAGGGTTAGGGGGAGGTTAGGGTTAGGGTAGGGTTAGGGTTAGGGTTAGGGTTAGGGTTAGGGTTAATGGCTTAGGGTTAGGGTAAGGGTTATATCACTATTCAGTTTTCCTGTTATAATAATTGAACAAGCGACACGAATGTGAATTAGTTTACAAAGTTGTGCTTTTTTTGCGTTTCTGTTCTTCGATGGAAACTTGTTCCTGTGCCTTACGGTGCTAGATAACACTTTTCAGTTTTCCTGTATTCCTAATTGAAGCGAGCAACACACATGTGATTCCGTTTAAATGTAGTACCTTGCTTTTTGTTATTTTGTTCGAACTTGTTCCTGTGCTGTACAGTCGTTATATCACTTTTCAGTTTTCCTGTATTCCTAATTAGCGAGTGGCACACATGTGATTTAGTTTACAAAGTAGTGCTTTGCGTTTCTGTTCTTTCATACGAACAAGTTAGGGTTAGGTTTAGGGTTAGGGTTAGGGTTAGGGTTAGGGTTAGGGTTAGGGTAGGGTTAGTGTGAGGGTTGGGGTTAGGGTTAGGGGCTTAGGGTTAGGGTTAGGGTTATAACACTTTTCAGTTTTCCTGTTATAATAATTGAACAGGCAAAACAAATGTGAATTAGTTTACAAAGATGTGCTTTGCGTTTCTGTTCTTCGATGAAAACTTGTTTCTTTGCCGTACATTTCGATTTTTCACTTTTCAGTTTCCCTGTATTCCTAATTGAGTGAGCGACACACATGTGATTTACTTTACAAAGTAGTGCTTTGCGTTTCTGATCTTCTGTTGGAAAATTGTTCCTTGCTGTACAGTTCGATATATCACTTTTCAGTTTTCCTGTTATGATAATTGAGCAGGCGACAAGTATGTGAATTAATTCACAAAGTTGTGCTTTTTACGTTTCTGTTCTTTCATAGAAACATGTTCCTGTGCTCTACAGTGCGATACATCTCTTTTCGGTTTTCCTGTATTCCATATTGAGCGAGAGACACACATGTGATTTAGTTTACAAAGTACTGCTATGCTTTTCTGTTCTTTTCGTTTGAAACTTATTCCTGTGCTGTGCAGTGCAATATATCACTTTTCATTTTCCTGTATTCCTAATTGAGTGAGTGACACACATGTTATTTAGTTTACAACATAGTGTTTTGCTTTTCTGTTCATTCTTTGGAAACTTGTTCCTGTTTTATACAGTGTGTTATATCACTTTTCAGTTTTTCCTGTTATAATAATTGAACAGGCGACATCAATGTGAATTAGTTTACAAAGTAGTGCTTTGCTTTTTGTTCTTTGGTTGAAACTTTTCCTCTGCTGTACAGTGCGATATCTATCACTTTTCAGTTTTCCAGTATTCCTAATTGAGCAAGCGACACACATGTGATTTAGTTTACAAAGTAGTGCTTTGCGTTTATGTTCTTGGGTTGGAAACTTGTTCTATTAGGAACAAGTTAGGGTCTTCTGGTTAGGGTTAGGGTTAGGGTTAGGGTTTGGGGTTAGGGTTAGGGTTAGGTGGTTAGGGTTAGTGTTAGGGTTAGGGTTAGGGTTATGTCAATTTTCAGTTTTCCTGTTATAATAATTGAACAGGCTACACGTATGTGAATTAGTTTAAAAAGTTGTGCTTTGCATTTCTGTTCTTTCGATGAAAACTTGTTTCTTTGATGTACATTGGGATATATCACTTTTCAGTTTTCCTGTATTCCTAATTGAGCAAGTGACACAAATGTGATTTAGTTTACAAAGTAGTGATTTGCTTTTCTGTTCTTTTATTTTTGAAACTTGTTTCTGTGCTGTACAGTGTGATATATCACTTTTCAGTTTTTCTGTATTCCTAATTGAGCAGGCGACACACATGTACTGTAGTTTATAAAGTTGTGCTTGTGCTTTTCTGTTCATTTGTTGGAAACTTGTTCCTGTTGGAACAAGTTAGGGTTAAGGAACTCCAAGGGTTAAGTTACAGTTAGGGTTAGGGATAGGGTTAGGGTTCTCAGGCTTAGGGTTAGGGTTATGTGTTAGGGTTTAAAATTAGTGTTAGGGTTATGGTTCTGTTTAGGGTTATTGTTAGGGTTACTGGTTAGGGTTAGGTTAGTGCTAGGGTTATTTCACTTTACAGTTTTCCTGTTATAATAATTGAAAGAGGCGACACGTGTATGAATTAGTTTACAAAGTTGTGCTTTGCGTTTCTGTTCTTTTGTTGGAAACTTGTTTCTGTGCTTTATACAGTCAATTATAACACTTTTCAGTTTTCCTATATTCCTAATGGAGCAAGCTACACACATGTGATTCCGTTTAAAAGTAGTGCTTTGCTCTTCTGTTTTTTGTTGAAACTTGTTCCTGTACTGTACAGTGCGACATATCAGTTTTCAGTTTTCCTATATTCCTAATTGAGCAAGCGACACACATGTGATTTAGTTTTCAAAGTAGTGGTTTGCGTTTCTGTTCTACTGTTGGAAACTTGTTTCTGTGCTGGACAGTGTGATATATCACTTTTTAGTTTTCCTGTATAATAATTGAAAGGGCACACGTATGTGATTAGTTTACAAAGTTGTGCTTTGCGTTTCTGTTCTTTTGATGAAAACTTGTTTCTTTGCCATAATTTCCATATATCACTTTTCAGTTTCCCTGTATTACTAATTGAGTAAATTGGGACACACATGTGATTTAGTTTAGAAAGTAGTGCTTTTTGCGTTTCTGTTCTTCTGTTGAAAACTTGTTTCTGTGCTGTACAGTGTGATATATCACTTTTCAGTTTTTCCTGTTATAATAATTGAATGGGCGTGACGTATGTGAATTAGTTTACAAAGTTGTGCTTTGCGTTTCTGTTCTTTCGATGGAAACATGTTTCTTTGCCATACAAGAAATAACACTTTTCAGTTTTCCTGTATTCCTAATTGAGTGTCGACACACATGTGATTCTGTTTAAATATAGTGTTTTGCTTTTCTGTTCTTTCATTAGAAAATTGTTCCTGTGCTTTACAGTGCGTTATATCACTTTTCAGTTTTCCTGTATGCCCTAATTGAACGACACACATGTGATTCTGTTTAAATATAGTGCTTTGCGTTTCTGTTCTTTGAATTGAAACTTGTTTCAGTGCTGTACAGTGCATTATTTCACTTTTCAGTTTTCCTGTATTCCTAATTGAGCAAGAGGCACACATGTGATTTGGTTGACAAAGTAGTGCTTTTTGTTTATATTCTTTCTTTGAAACTTGTTCCTTTTAGGAACAAGTTAGGGTTAGGTTTAGGGTTAGGGTTAGGGTTAGGGTTAGGGTTAGGGTTAGGGTTAGGGTTACAAAGGGTTAGGGTTTCATTGTAAGGCTTAGGATTTTTTTATATCACTTTTCAGTTTTCCTGTTAAAATAATTGAACAGCCAACACGAATGTGAATTAGTTTACAAAGTTGTGCTTTGCGTTTCTGTTCTCAACGATGAAAACTTGTCAGCAATCAATTTACATTTCGATTCAAAGGCTTTTCAGTTTCCCTGTATTCCTAATTGAGTGGCGACTCACATGTGATTTAGTTTAGAAAGTAAGTGATTTTTGCGTTTCTGTTCTTCTGTTGGAAACTTTTTATTTGCTATACAGTGTGATATATCACTTTTCAGTTTTCCTTATAATAATCAAGCAGGCAAGTCAGATTGTATGTGAATTAGTTTACAAAGTTTTTTTGCGTTTCTGTTCTTTCGATGGAAATTTTGTTTCTGTGCTGTACAGTCAAAGATAACACTTTTCAGTTTTCCTGTATTTAATGGATACAAGCAGAAACACATGTGATTCCGTTTAAATGTAGTGCTTTGCTTTTGAGATCTTTTGTTGAAACTTGTTCCTGTGGTGTACATATTTGCATTATATCACTTTTAAGTTTTCCTGTATTCCTAATTGAGTGAGTGGCACACATGTGATTTAGTTTACAAAAAGCAGTGATTTGCGTTTATGTTCTTTTAAGTTGAAACTTCTTCCTGTTAGGAACAAGTTAGTAACAACTCCAAGGGTTAGGGTTAGGTTTAGGGTTAGGGGTTAGGGTTATGGTTAGGGTTATATCACTTTTCAGTTTTTCTGTATTAATAATTGAGCAGTTAAAAATGTATGTGAATTAGTTTGCTGTTGTGCTTTGTGTTTCTGTTCTTTTCGATGGAAACTTGTTCCTGTGCTGTACAGACGTTATATCACTTTTCAGTTTTCCTCTATTCCTAATTAAAATAGTGGCACACATGTGATTTAGTTTACAAAGTAGTGCTTTGCGTTTCTGTTCTTTTAGATGAACAAGTTAGGGTTAGGTTTAGGGTTATATGTTAGGGTTAGGGTTAGGGTTAGGGTTAGGGTTAGGGTAGGGTTAGTGTGAGGTTGGGGTTAGGGTTAGGGGCTTAGGGTTAGGGTTATGGTTATAATGTTTTTTTTCAGTTTTCCTGTTATAATTTTTGAACAGGCAAAACAAATGTCAATTAGTTTACAAAGATGTGCTTTTGCGTTTCTGTTCTTTCGATGAAAACTTGTTTCTTTGCCCGTACATTTCGATTTTTCACTTTTCAGTTTCCCTGTATTCCTAATTGGTGAAGCGACACACATGTGATTTACTTTAAAGTAGTGCTTTGCGTTTCTGATCTTCTGTTGGAAACTTGTTCCTGTGTTGTAGAGTTCGATATATCACTTTTCAGTTTTCCTTTTATGATAATTGAGCAGTTCCACTTTTATGTGGAATTAGTTTACAAAGTTGTGCTTCTAACGTTTCTGTTCTTTTGATGAAAACTTGTTTCTTTGCCATAATTTCCATATATCCACCCTTTTCAGTTTCCCTGTATTACTAATTGAGTGGACCTGCGACACACATGTGATTTAGTTTAGAAAGTAGTGCTTCTTCGTTTCTGTTCTTCTGTTGAAAACTTGTTTCTGTGCTGTACAGTGTGATATATCACTTTTCAGTTTTCCTGTTATAATAATTGAATGGGCGACATGTATGTGTAAAGGCCTGTTTACAAAGTTGTGCTTTGCGTTTCTGTTCTTTCGATGGAAACATGTTTCTTTGCCATACAAACCGAAATAACACTTTTCAGTTTTCCTGTATTCCTAATTGAGTCCCATTCCGACACACATGTGATTCTGTTTAAATATAGTGCTTTGCTTTTCTGTTCTTTCATTAGAAAATTGTTCCTGTGCTTTACAGTGACGTTATATCACTTTTCAGTTTTCCTGTATTCCTAATTGAGCAACCTGATTCTGTTTTAAACACATGTGATTTGGTTGACAAAGTAGAAAATTTTGTGTTTATATTCTTTCATTGACAAAAGTGCTTTGTGTTTTATCCTTTTCAGGAACAAGACAATTTGTTAGGGGTCAATTTGGTTTAGGGTTAGGGTTAGGGTTAGGGTTAGGGTTAGGGTTAGGGTTAGGGTTAGGGTTAGGGTTAGAGGAAAGGGTTAGGGTTATTGTAAGGCTTAGGATTAGGGTTATATCACTTTTCAGTTTTCCTGTTAAAATAATTGAACAGCCAACACGAATGTGAATTAGTTTACAAAGTTAACTTTGCGTTTCTGTTCTTCGATGAAAACTTGTTTCTTTGCCGTACATTTGATTTGAGGGCTTTTCAGTTTCCCTGTATTCCTAATTGAGTGGCGACACACATGTGATTTAGTTTAGAAAGTAGTGCTTTGCATTTCTGTTCTTCTGTTGGAAACTTGTTTATGTGCTATACAGTGTGATATATCACTTTTGAGTTTTCCTGTTATAATAATTGAGCAGGCGACACGTATGTGAATTAGTTTACAAAGTTTTGCTTTGCGTTTCTGTTCTTCGATGGAAAATTGTTTTTGTGCTGTACAGTGCGAGATAACACTTTTCAGTTTTCCTGTATTCCTAATGGAGCAAGCGAAACACATGTGATTCCGTTTAAATGTAGTGCTTTGCTTTTGAGTTCTTTTGTTGAAACTTGTTCCTGTGGTGTACAGTTGCATTATATCACTTTTAAGTTTTCCTGTATTCCTAATTGAACAAGTGGCACACATGTGATTTAGTTTTACAAAGTAGTGCTTTGCGTTTATGTTCTTTCGTTGGAAACTTGTTCCTGTTAGGAACAAGTTAGGGTTAGGTGAGGTTAGGGTTAGGTTTAGGGTTAGGGGTTAGGGTTATGGTTAGGGTTATATCACTTTTCAGTTTTCCTGTTATAATAATTGAGCAGTTTAAATGTATGTGAATTAGTTGCAAAGTTGTGCTTTGTGTTTCTGTTTCTTCGATGGAAACTTGTTCCTGTGCTGTACAGTCGTTATATCACTTTTCAGTTTTCCTGTATTCCTAATTAGCGAGTGGCACACATGTGATTTAGTTTACAATGTAGTGCTTTGCGTTTCTGTTCTTTCTTACGAACAAGTTAGGGTTAGGGTTGGGTTTAGGGTTAGGTTTAGGGTTAGGGTTAGGGTTAGGGTTAGGGTAGGGTTAGTGTGAGGTTGGGGTTAGGGTTAGGGGCTTAGGGTTAGGGTTAGGGTTATAACACTTTTCAGTTTTCCTGTTATAATAATTGAACAGGCAAAACAAATGTGAATTAGTTTACAAAGATGTGCTTTGCGTTTCTGTTCTTTCGATGAAAACTTGTTTCTTTGCTGTACATTTCGATTTTCACTTTTCAGTTTCCCTGTATTCCTAATTGAGGTGGCGACACACATGTGATTTACTTTACAAAGTAGTGCTTTGCGTTTCTGATCTTCTGTTGGAAACTTGTTCCTGTGTTGTAGAGTTCGATATATCACTTTTCAGTTTTCCTGTTATGATAATTGAGCAGTCGACACGTATGTGAATAGTTTACAAAGTTGTGCTTTGCGTTTCTGTTCTTTTGATGAAAACTTGTTTCTTTGCCATAATTTCCATATATAAGCTTTTCAGTTTCCCTGTATTACTAATTGAGTGGCGACACACATGTGATTTAGTTTAGAAAGTAGTGCTTTGCGTTTCTGTTCTTCTGTTGAAAACTTGTTTCTGTGCTGTACAGTGTGATATATCACTTTTCAGTTTTCCTGTTATAATAATTGAATGGGCGACATGTATGTGAATTCGTTTACAAAGTTGTGCTTTGTGTTTCTGTTCTTTCGATGGAAACATGTTTCTTTGCCATACAGTGCGAGATAACACTTTTCAGTTTTCCTGTATTCCTAATTGAGTGTGCGACACACATGTGATTCTGTTTAAATATAGTGCTTTGCTTTTCTGTTCTTTCATTAGAAAATTGTTCCTGTGCTTTACAGTGCGTTATATCACTTTTCAGTTTTCCTGTATTCCTAATGGAGCAAGCAAAACACATGTGATTCCGTTTAAATGTAGTGCTTTGCTTTTGAGTTCTTTTGTTGAAACTTGTTCCTGTGGTGTACAGTGCATTATATCACTTTTAAGTTTTCCTGTATTCCTAATTGAGTAGTGGCACACATGTGATTTAGTTTACAAAGTAGTGCTTTGCGTTTATGTTCTTTCGTTGGAAACTTGTTCCTGTTAGGAACAAGTTAGGGTTAAATGAGGTTAGGGTTAGGTTTAGGGTTAGGGGTTAGGGTTATGGTTAGGGTTATATCACTTTTCAGTTTTCCTGTTATAATAATTGAGCAGTCGAAATGTATGTGAATTAGTTTGCAAAGTTGTGCTTTGTGTTTCTGTTCTTTCGATGAAAACTTGTTTCTTTGCTGTACATTTCAATATATCACTTTTTCAGATTTCCTGTATTCCTAATAGAGCTAACGACACACATGTGATTTCGTTTACAAAGAAGTGCTTTGCGTTTCTGTTCTTCTGTTGGAAACTTTTTTTCTGTGCTGTACAGTGTGATATATCACTATTTAGTTTTCCTTTTATCATAATTGAGCAGGGAAACACTTATGTGAATTAGTTTACAAAGTTGTGCTTTGCGTTTCTGTTCTTTCGATGGAAACTTGTTTCTGTGCCGTACAGTGCCAGATAACATTTTCAGTTTTCCTGTATTCCTAATTGAAGCGAGCAACACACATGTGATTCCGTTTGAAAGTAGTGCTTTGCTTTACTGTTCTTTCGTTGGAAACTTGTTCCTTTTAGGAACAAGTTAGGGGTTAGTTTTAAGGTTAGGGTTAGGGTTAGGGTTAGGGTTAGGTTTAGGGTTAGGGTTAGGGATAGGGTTAGTGTTAGGGTTAGGGTTAGGGTTACAGGGTTAGGGTTACAGGGTTAGGGTTAGGGTTATGGTTAGGGTTAGGGTTAGGGGTTAGTGTTAGAGTTAGGGTTAGGGTTAGGGTTACAGTGTTAGGGTTACAGGGTTAGGGTTAGGGTTATATCACTTTTCAGTTTTCCTGTTATAATAATTGAACAGGTGACACGTATGTGAATTAGTTTACAAACTTGTGCTTTTCGTTTCTGTTCTTTCGATGGAAACTTGTTTCTGTGCCATACAGTCTTGAGATAACACTTTTCAGTTTTCATGTATTCCTAATTAAGCGGCGACACCCATGTGATTCCTTTTTAAAAGTAGTACTTTGATTTTCTGTTCTTTCGTTGGAAACATGTTCCTGTGCGGTATGGTGCGATATATCACTTTTCAGTTTTCCTGTATTCCTAATGGAACGGGAAACACACATGTGATTTTGTTTCCAAAGTTGTGCTTTACCTTTCTGTTCTTACATTGGAAACTTCTTCCTGTACTCCAAAGTGGAAGATATCACTTTTCAGTTTTCCTGTATTCCTAATTGTGCAGGTGACACACATGTTACTTAGTTTACAAAGTTGTGCTTTACATTTCTGTTCTTTCATTGAAAACTTGTTTCTTTGAGGTACAGTGCAAGATATCACTTTTCAATTTTCCTGTATTGCTATTTGAGCAGGCGACACACATTTGATTTATTTTCCAAAATTGTGCTTGCATTTCTGTTCTTTCATTGGAAAATTCTTTCTATGCTCTAAAGTGGGAGATATCACTTTTCAGTTTTCCTGTATTCCTAATTGAGTGGGCGACACAAATGTGATTTATTTTAAAAAGTTGTGCTTTGCCTCTCTATTCTTTTGTTGGAAACTTGTTTCTATGCACTACAGTGGGAGATATCACTTTTCAGTTTTCTTGTATTTCTAATTGAGCAGGCTACATACATGTTACTTAGTTTACAAACTCGTGATTTACATTTCTGTCTTTTTTGGAATCATCTTTCTGTGCACTACAGTGGGAGATATCACTTTTCAGTTTTCCTGTAATCCTAATTGAGCAGGTGACACACATGTTAAGTAGTTTGCAAAGTTGTGCATTATATTTCTTTTCTTTCATTGGAAACTTGTTTCTCTGAGGTACAATGCAAGATATCACTTTTCTGTTTTCCTGGATTCCTAATTGAACAGGTGACACACATGTGATTTAGTTTCCAATGTTGTGCTTTGCTTTTCTGTTCATTCATTGCAAACTTCTTTCTGTGCTCTAAAGTGGAAGATATCACTTTTCAGTTTTCTTGTATTCCTAATTGAGCGGACAACACACATGTTACCTAGTTTACAAAATAGTGCTTTACATTTGTGTTCTTTTATTTGGAAACTTCTTTCTGTGCACTACAGTGGGAGATATCACTTTTCAGTTTTCCTGTATTCCTAAGTCAATGGGAGACACACATGTGATTTAGTTTCCAAAGTTGTGCTTTGCCTTTCTGTTCTTTCATTGGAAACTTCTTTCTTTGATCTAAAGTGGGAGATATCACTTTTCAGTTTTCCCGTATTCCTAATTGTACAGGCGACACACATGTTAATTAGTTTCCAAAGTTGTGCTTTATATTTCTGTTCTTTCGTTGGAAACTTGTTTCTTGAGGTACAGTCTGAGATATCATTTTCAGTTTTCATGTAATCCCTAATTGAACTGGTGACACACATGTGATTTAGTTACCACAGTTGTGCTTTGCGTTTCTGTTCTTTCATTGGAAACTTCTTTCTGTGCTCTAAAGTGGGAGATATCACTATTCAGTTTTCCTGTATTCCTAATTGTAGGCGACACAAATGTGATTTAGTTTAAAAAGTTGTGCTTTGCCTTTCTATTCTTTTATTTGGAAACTTGTTTCTATGCACTACAGTGGGAGATATCACTTTTCAGTTTTCTTGTATTTCTAATTGAGCAGGCTACATACATGTTACTTAGTTTACAAACTTGTGATTTACATTTCTGTTCTTTTTTTGGAATCATCTTTCTGTGCACTACAGTGGGAGATATCACTTTTCAGTTTTCCTGTATTCCTAATTAGTAGGCGACACACATGTTAAGTAGTTTGCAAAGTTGTGCTTTATATTTCTTTTCTTTCATTGGAAACTTGGTTCTCTGAGGTACAATGTGAGATATCACTTTTCAGTTTTCCTGGATTCCTAATTGAACAGGTGACACATGTGATTTAGTTTCCAATGTTGAGCTTTGCTTTTCTGTTCATTCATTGCAAACTTCTTTCTGTGCTCTAAAGTGGAAGATATCACTTTTCAGTTTTCTTGTATTCCTAACTGTGCAGGGGACACACAGGTTACATAGTTTACAAAGTTGTGCTTTACCTTTCTGTTCTTTCATTGGAAACTTGTTAGTGTGAGGTACAATGCGAGATATCACTTTTCAGTTTTCCTGTATTCCTAATTGAACGGGTGAAACACATGTGATTTAGTTTACAAAGTTGTGCTTTGCGTTTCTGTACTTTCATTGGGAACTACTTTCTGTGCTCTAAAGTGGGAGGGTTAGGGTTAGGGGTTAGGGTTAGGGTTAGGGTTAGGGTTAGGGTTAGGGTTAGGGTTAATGTTACAGTTAGGTTGAGGTTAGGGTTAGGGGTAGGGTTAGGGTTAGGGATATATAACTTTTCAGTTTTCCTGTTATAATAATTGAACAGGCGACAGATATGTGAATTGGTTTACAAAGTTGTGCTTTGCGTTTCTGTTCTTTCGATGGAAACTTGTTTCTGTGCCATACAGCACGAGATAACAATTTTCAGTTTTCCTGTATTCCCAATTGAGCTAGTGACACACATGTGATTGAGTTTACAAAGTAGTGCTTTGCTTTTCTGTTCTTTCGTTTGAAACTTGTTCTTGTGCTGTACAGTGCGATATATCACTTTTCAGTTTTCCTGTTATAATAATTGAACAGGTGACACGTATGGGAATTGGGTTACAAAGTTGTGCTTTGTGTTTCTGTTCTTTCGATGGAAACTTGTTTCCATGACGTACAGTGCAAGATAACAGTTTTCAGTTTTCCTGTATTCCTAAGTGAGTGAGCAACACTCATGTGATTCTGTTTAAAAGTAGTCCTTTGCTTTTCTCTTCTTTCGTTCGAAAATTGTTCCTGTGTTGTACAGTGCGATATATGACATTTCAGCTTTCCTGTATTGCTAATTGAGCGAGTGACACACAAGTGATTTAGTTTACAAAGTAGTGCTTTGCGTTTATGTTCATTCGTTGGTAACTTGTTCCTGTTAGGAACAAGTTAGGGTTAGGGTTAGGGTTAGGAATAGGGTTAGGGTTAGCGTTATATCACTTTTCAGTTTTCCTGTTATAATAATTGAACAGGCGAAGGGTATGTGAATTAGTTTCAAAGTTGTGCTTTGTGTTTCTGTTCTTTCAATGAAAACTTGTTTCTTTGCTGTAAAGTTTGACATATCACTTTTCAGCTTTCCTGTACTCCTAATTGAGCGAGTGAAACACATGTGATTTAGTTTACAAACTAGTGCTTTGCGTTTATATTCTTTAGTTGGATACTTGTTCCTGTTAGGAACAAGTTAGGGTTATAGTAAGAGGTTAAGGTTAGGGTTAGGGTAGGGTTAGGGGTAGGGTTAGGGTTCTGGGTTAGGGTTAGGA
>JAEOAE010002993.1:57500-93934 GCA_036365155.1 Meriones psammophilus
GGGGGGCTAGGGGGTAGGGCTGGGGGCTAGGGCTGGAGCTAGGGGGCTAGGGCTAGGGTCCTAGGGCTAGGGCTGAGGCTAGGGTGCTAGGGGTCTAGGTCTGGGGCTAGGGCTAGGTCTAGGTCTAGGGGGCTAGGGCTAGGACTAGGGTCTAGGGCTGGTGCTAGGGGGCTAGTGCAAGGGGGCTATGACTAGGGCTAGTACTAGGGAGCTAGGGCTCAGGGGGCTAGGTGGTAGGGCCTAGGAGGCTAGGGCGAGGGGGCTAGGGCTAGGGCTAGGGGGCTAGGACTAGGGTTAGTGTTAGGGTTTAGGGTTAGGGTTAGGGGTCAGGGTTAGCGTCAAGGGTCTGGGCCAGGGTCAGGGTCAGGGCCAGGACCAGGGCCGCCAGGGCCAGGGCCAGGGCTGCCAGGGCCAGGAACAGGTCTGCCAGGGACAGGGCCAGGCTTGTCAGGGCCAGGGCCAGGGCTGACAGGGTCAGGGCCAGGGCTGTCAGGGTCAGAGTCAGTGCTGTCAGGGTCAGGGTCAGGGCTGTCAGGGTTAGGGTTAGGGTTAGGGGTTAGGGTTTGGGGTCAAGGTTAGGGTCAGGGTCAGGGCCAGGGCCAGGGCCTGGGCTGCCAGGCCAGGGCCAAAGCCAGGGAGAGGGCCACAAGGGCTGCCAGGGCCAGGGCCCTCAGGGCTATCAGGGCCACAGCCAGGGCTGCCAGGGCCAGGGCTGTCAGCGTCAGGGCCAGGGCTGTTCAGTGTCAGGGTCAGTGATGTCAGGGTCAGGGTCAGGGCTGTCAGGGTTAGGGTTAGGGTAAGGGGTTAGGGGTTAGGTTTAGGTGTTAGGGTTAGGGGGTCAAAAGTTAGGGTCAAGGGTCAAGGGCCAGGGCCCGGGCCAGGGCTGCCAGGGGCAGGGGCAGGGCCAGGGAGAGGGCCGCAAGGGCTGCCAGGGACAGGGCCGTCAGGACTATCAGGGCCATGGCCAGGGCTGCCAGGGCCAGGACTGTCAGAGTCAGGGCCAGGGCTGTCAGGATCAGGGCCAGGACTGTCACGGCCAGGGCCAGGGCTGTCAGGGCCAGGGCCAGGGCTGTCAGTGCCAGGGCCAGGGCTGTCAGAGTCAAGGCCAGGGCTGTCAGGATCAGGGCCAGGACTGTCACGGCCAGGGCCAGGGCTGTCAGTGCCAGGGCCAGGGCTGTCAGGGTTAGGGCCAGGTCTGTCAGAGTGTTGGAAGCCGCGTGACCGTCTCGCTGGCAGAAACGCACGCGGGCACAAGGCTCCTTCCACAACAAGCCTTTATTACAGTCAATTGATGAAAGGAGGAGAGGAGAGCAGGCCCGGCCACCTCGTGGGCGAGGGCAGCGCTCACATTGGCCAATGGACACAGAGGCGTCCCGCGGGCCGCAGCCAAGGCGGGCAAGCCCGGGCGGGAGGCGGGGAGGAGGAGAGGGAGGAGAGTGCCAGGGCCCAGAAGTGGCTCTGTTTATATAAGCCCTGGTCGCACCTAAGTGGCGTGTCAATACCCTGATTGGCTGCTCACTCTTTAACCCGCCTGATGACTCGGGCCCAGCGTGTAGTGTGCTTATGCAATTTGCACAACCCGTGCATGTGTACTGGATGGTTTTTTTTTTTAGAGTTTTGAGGGCAAAATGTCAGCGCCACCTAGTGGTGTCTGAGTCTCAGATCTCCACATCCCCCTTTTGTTTTAATAAATGAAAACTGCCTTAAAGTCTATAAGCGTGGCTCAAAGAGGCCTAAGCTCGATCAACTGAGCTCCTTCTTTGGGAATAAGCGATCAAGAGCTTTAGATTACTACCTTACCCCACCAGGTGCAATGGAGACAAGTCCTCTGGGTGCAGGGGCTAGGGAGAAGATTACAAAAGGAGGTGACACCCATTCCTGTGCAATGGAATAAAATTCCAGGGAGTGCAAGGGCTGTCATCCTCCTATCTAGGTACCATAGCAGCTTAGGCAAAGGCAACATTGACTTGGATCACTCATCGACTCAGTGCAATGGGTAAAACCCCTGAGGTGCATCGACTGAGTGTCACAGTCTGTTTTAATTTTTAACATGGATAACCAAATTTTGGGAGATGATTCTTGTTTCAAGGCCACAAGTGTTTTTTGTGATCTCAACCTAGTCACGTTTATGTTGGGTATTGAGTTTGCAGAACAACCAGAGTAAAAACACTAAGCCCCAACATAGTGCTGCACCCCACATTCCAACCCCACCCAATCTTAGAGAAAAGGCAGAAGAAACCCAGGGTAATAAGCCATCTGTGTGCGATGAATCCACTCGAGTAGAATTAGTGGTCATCCTCACCGCCCTTGACTCTTCAAGTGGTAGCAGGTGTATCTGTGGAAAGATCATCTTCAGCTGTCACCAGCTTTCGCGTGGCGCTCGGTACCCAGAATGGATTGTTTTCTTCCTGTGGGAAAACACAGACAGCTCCCCTGGATCTTATTAAGATAGGATCCGGGCCTTTCCATTGACCAGTTAAGACATCCTTCCATTTGATCATTTCCTTGGGCCCTAGGCCCTAAGCAGTGGCGATCAGCCCGAATAGCCTTGACTGTCCAAATTCAAAAAATTGAGTGTGAAGAGTGCCAAGGAAGCGGTCACTCGTGGCACTGAGGGCAGAGCCTCCTGGACTCTCCCTTTTGTTTTATTAAGTAGGATTTTAGGGTGTGGTGAGCATGTTTAATAATACCATGACTTTGAGGTTAGATGGGAGACCCGTTAGATGGGTCACTTTTATTGGATGACAAAACTGTCCAAATTTTTGAGAAGTATAGGCTGGCCCATTGGCAGTTTTTAGAATTTTGGGCTTTCCCCAGGCACTCCATGCCTCTAGGCAATGTTGAATAACATGGGCTGCCTTTTCTCCAGTCAGGGGAGAAGCAAACACAACTCAGAGCAAGTATCAACAGAAACATGCAAATATTGAAGTTTACCAAAAAATGAAATGTGAGTAACATCCATCTGCCACACTTGTAGTGGGCCGGATTCCTCTGGGATTAATCCCAGCATGAGGCATAAGTAGAACTGACAACAATTTTGACATTGGGTAACAATATCTCTAGTTTGTTTTCTAGTTATGTCAAATCGATGACACAATGTCTCAGCTGTAACATGAAAACTTAATGAAACTCCTTAGCCAATTCTAAATTTGAATTAATGTTAGGGTTAGGGTTAGGGTTAGGGTTAGGGTTAGGGTTAGGGTTAGGGTTAGTGTTAGAGGGTTAGGGTTAGGGTTAGGGTAGGGTTAGGGTTTAGGGTTTAGTGTTTAGGGTTTAGGGTTAGGGTTAGGGTTAGGGTCAGGGTCAGGGGTTAGGGTTAGGGTCATGGTCAGGGTCAGGGTCAGAGTCAGGGTCAGAGTCAGGGTCAGGGTCAGGGTTAGGTTTATGGGGGTTAGGGTTAGGGTTAGGGGTTAGGGTTAGTGTTAGAGTTAGGGTTAGGGTTTAGGGTTAGGGTTAGTTTTAGGGTCAGGGTCAGGGTCAGGGTGAGAGTCAGGGTCAGGGTCAGGGTTAGGGTTATGGGGGTTAGTGTTAGGGTTAGGTGTTAGGGGTTAGGGTAAGGGTTAGGGGGGTTAGGTTTAGGATTAGGGTTAGGGTTAGTGTTAGGGTTTAGGGTTTAGGGTTTAATATTTAGGGTTTAGGGTTAGGGTTAGGGTTAGGGTTAGGGCTAGGGTTAGTGGTCAGGGTCAGGTTCAGGGTCAGGGTCAGGGTCAGGGTCAGGGTTAGGGTTAGGGAGTTAGAGTTAGGGTTAGTTGTTAGGGTTAGGGTTAGGGTTAGTGTTAGGGGGTTAGGGATAGGGTTAGGGTTAGGGTCAGGGTCAGCATCAGGTTTAGCGTTAGGGCTAGGGCTAGGGCTAGGGCTAGGGCTGGGGCTGGGGCTGGGGCTGGAGGCTAGGGCTAGAGCTAGGGGGCTAGGGGGCTTGGGCTAGGGCTAGGTGGCTAGGAATGTAGGCCTGGGGCTAGGGGGTAGGGGGCTAGGGCTAGGGGCCAGGGTTAGGGGCTGGGGGGCTAGGGCTGGGGCTGGGGGGACTAGGGCTGGGGGGCTGGGGCTGGGGCTGGGGGCTGGGGCTGGGGCTGGGGACTAGGGGGCTGGGGCTGGGGGGCTGGGGGCTAGGGCTGGGGCTAGGGGGCTAGGCCTAGGGGGCTGGGGGGCTAGGGCTGAGGCTAGGCGGGGCTGGGGGGCTGGGGGGCTAGGGCTTGGGCTGGGGGGCTAGGGCTGGGACTAGGGGGCTAGTGCTAGGGGGCTAGGACTACGGCTAGGACTAGGGGGCTAGGGCTAGGGGGGCTGGAAGGCTAGGGGGATAGGAGGCTAGGGCTACGGGGCTAGGGCTAGGCCTAGGGGGCTAGGCCAAGGGTGCTAGGGCTAGGGTTAGGGTTAGGGTTAGGGTTAGGGTTTGAGGGTTAGGGTTAGGGTTAGAGGGTTAGGGTTAGTGTTAGAGGGTTAGGGTTAGGGTTAGGGCTAGGGTTAGGGTTTAGGGTTTAGGGTTTAGGGTTAGGGTTAGGGTCAGGGTCAGGGTCAGGGTCAGGGTCAGAGTCAGGGTCAGGGTCAGGTTTAGGGTTAGGGTTAGGGGTTAGGGTTAGGGTTAGGGGTTAGGGTTAGGGTTAGGGTTAGGGGTTAGGGTTAGGGTTAGGGTTAGGATTAAGGGTTTAGGGTTTAATGCTCAGGGTTTAGGGTTAGGGTTAGAGTTAGGGCTAGGGTTAGTGGTCAGGGTTAGGTTCAGGGTCAGGGTCAAGGTCAGGGTCAGGGTAGGGTTAGGGGGTTAGAGTTAGGTTTAGTTTTTAGGGTTAGGGTTTGGGTTAGGGGATAAAGTCAGGGTTAGTGTTAGGTTTAGGAGGTTAGGGTTAGGTTTAGGCTCAGGGTTAGGGGGTTAGGGTTGGGGTTAGGGTTAGGGTTGGTGGTTAGGGTTAGGATTAGTGTTAGGGGTTAGGGTTAGGGTTAGGGTTAGGGTTAGGGTCAGGGTCAGGGTCAGTGTCAGGGTTAGGGGTTAGGGCTAGGGGCTAGGGATAGTTGGCTTGGAGGCTAGGCCTGGGGCTTGGGGGCTTGGGGCTAAGGCTAGGGGGCCAGGGCTAGGGGCTAGGGGGCTAGGGCTGGGGCTAAGACTAGGACTAGGGCTGGGGTGCTGGGGGCTAGGGGCTGGGGGGCTGGGGACTAGGGGTCTAGGGGGGGCCTGGGGCTGGGGGGGGGCTAGGGGCTGGGGCTGGGGGCTAGGGGCTAGGAGGCTAGGGCTAGGGGCTGGGGCTGGCCTGGGGGGCTAGGGCATGGGGTTGGGCTAGCGGGATAAGGCAAGGGTTCTAGGGTTAGGGTTAGGGTTAGGGGTTAGGTTTAGGGTTAGGGGTCAGGGTTGGGTCAGGGTCAGGGCCAGGACCAGGGCCGCCAGGGCCAGGGCCAGTGCTGCCCTGGTCAGGACCAGGGCTGCCAGGGCCAGGGCCATGGCTGTCAGGGCCAGGGCCAGGGAAGTCAGGGTCAGGGCCAGGGCTGTCAGGGTCAGGGTCAGTGCTGTCAGGGTCAGGGTCAGGGCTGTCAGGGTTAGGGTTAGGGTTAGTGGTTAGGGGTTAGGGTTATGGGTTAGAGTTAGGGGTCAAGGTTAGGGGTAAGGTTCAGGGCCAGGGCTGCCCAGGGTCAGCGCCAGGGCCAGGGCCGTCAGGGCTATCAAGGCCATGGCCAGGGCTGCCAGGTCCCAGGGCTGTCAGGGTCAGGGCCAGGGCTGTCAGGATCAGGGCCAGGGCTGTCAGGGTCAGAGTCAGGGCCAGGGCTGTGGCTGTCAGGGCCAGGGCCAGGGCTGTCAGGGCCAGGGCCAGGGCTGTCTGGGTCAGGGCCAGGTCTGTCAGAGTGTTGGAATCCGCGTGACCGTCTCGTGGCAGAAAGCATGCGCGGGCACAAGGCTCCTTCCGCACCAAGCCTTTATTACAGTCAAGCGATGAAAGGAGGAGAGGAGGAGGCGGGCCCAGCCACCTGCGGGCGTGGGCAGCGTGGTGCCAACAGACACACAGGCGTCCAGCGTGCTGCAGCCAGGGTGTGCAAGCCCGGGCGGGAGAGGGAGGAGGGAGGGAGGAGGCGCCAGGGCCCAGAAGTGGCGCTGTTTATATAAGCCCTGGTCGCACCTAAGTGGCGTGTCAATACCTGATTGGCTGCTCACTCTTTAACCCGGCCTCATGACTCGGACCCAGCGTGCTTAGCCTGCTTACTCAATTTGCGCAACCCAGCATGCGTACTGGAGGTTTTTTTACAGTTTTGAGGCAAAATGTCAGCGCCAACTAGCGGCGTCTGAGTCTCAGCTCTCCACATCCCCTTTTGTTTTAATAAATGAAAACTGCCTTAAAGCCTATAAGCGTGGCACAAGAGAGCCTAAGCTCGATCAAGCGAGCTCCTTCTTTGGGAGTAAGCGATCAAAAGCTTTAGATTACTTCATTACCCCACCAGGTGCAATGGGGACAAGTCCTCTGGGTGCAGGGGCTAAGGGAGAAGATTACAAAAGGAGGTGACACCCATTCCCGTGCAATGGAATAAAATTCCAGGAGTGCAAGGGCTGTCATCCTCCTATCTAGGTACCATAGCCGCTTAGGCAAAGGCAACATTGACTTGGATCACTCATCGACTCAGTGCAATGGGTAAAACCCCTGAGGTGCATCGACTGAGTGTCACAGTCTGTTTTAATTTTTTAACATGGATAACCAAATTTTGGGAGATGATTCTTGTTTCAAGGCCACAAGTGTTTTGTGATCTCAACCTAGTCACGTTTATGTTGGGTATTGAGTTTGCAGAAGAACCAAAGTAAAAACACTAAGCCACAACATAGTGCTGCACCAAACATTCCAACCCCCACCCAATCTTAAAGTAAGAAAAGGCAGAAGAAACCCAGGGTAATAAGCCATCTGTGGGCGATGAATCCACTTGAGTAGAATTAGTGGTCATCCTCGCCGCCCTTGACTCTTCAAGTGGTAGCAGGTGTATCTGTGGAAAGATCATCTTCAGCTGTCACCAGCTTTCGCGTGGCGCTCGGTACCCAGAATGGATTGTTTTCTTCCTGTGGGAAAACACAGACAGCTCCCCTGGATCTTATTAAGATAGGATCCGGGCCTTTCCATTGACCAGTTAAGACATCCTTCCATTTGATCATTTCCTTGGGCCTATTAGGCCCTAAGCAGTGGCGATCAGCCACCGAATGGCCTTGACTGTCCAAATTCAAAAAATTGAGTGTGAAGAGTGCCAAGGAAGCGGTCACTCGTGGCACTGAGGCAGAGCCTCCTGGACTCTCCCTTTTGTTTTATTAAGTAGGACTTTAGGGTGCGGTGAGCATGTTTAATAATACCCTGACTTTGAGGGTTAGATGGGAGACCCGTTAGATGGGTCACTTTTATTGGATGACAAAACTGTCTAAATTTTTGAGAAGTATAGGCCGGCCCATTGGCAGTTTTTAGAATTTTGGGCTTTCCCCAGGCACTCCATGCCTCTAGGCAATGTTGAATAACATGGGCTGCCTTTTCTCCAGTCAGGGGAGAAGCAAACACAACTCCAGAGCAAGTATCAACAGAAACATGCAAATATTGAAGTTTACCAAAAAATGAAATGTGAGTAACATCCATCTGCCACACTTGTAGTGGACAGATTCCTCTGGGATTAATCCCAACATGAGGCATAGGTAAGAACTGACAACAATTTTGACATTGGGTAACAATATCTCTAGCGTCTTTTCTAGTTATGTCAAATCGATGACACAAAATCTCAGCTGTAACATGAAAACTTTTATGAAACTCCTTAGCCAATTCTAAATTTGAATTTATGTTAGGGTTAGGGTTAGGGTTAAGGCTTAGGCTTAGGGTTAGGGTTAGAGGGTTAGGGTTAGGGTTAGGGTTAGAGGGTTAGGGTTAGTTTTAGATTGTTAGGGTTAGGGTTAGGGTTAGATTTAGGGTTAGGGTTAGTGTTCAGGGTCAGGGTAATGGTCAGAGTCAGGGTCAGTGTCAGGGTTAGGGTTAGGGGTTAGGGTTAGGGTTAGGGGTTAGTGTTAGGGTTAGGGTTAGGTGTTAGGGGTTAGGGTTAGGGTTAGGGGGGTTAGGGTTAGGGTTAGGTTTTGGGTTTAGGGTTTAGGGTTTAATGTTTAGGGTTTAGGGTTAGGGTTAGGGTTAGGGTTAGGGTTAGTTTGTCAGGGTCAGGGTCAGTGTTAGCGTTAGGGGGTTAGGGTTAGGGTTAGGGGTTAGGGATAGGGTTAGGGTTAGGGGTTAATGTCAGGATTAGTGTTAGGTTTAGGGGTTAGGGTTAGGTTTAGGGTTCTGGTTAGGGGTTAGGGTTAGGGTTAGGGTTAGGTGGTTAGGGTTAGGGTTAGTGTTAGGGGTTAGGTTTAGGGTAAGGGTTATGGTTAGGGTCAGGGTCAGGGTCAGGGTCAGGGTTAGGGATAGGGCTATTGATAGGGCTGGGGGGGCTGGGGCTGGGGCTGGAGGCTAGGGCTGGAGCTTGGGGTTAGGGGGGGCTGGGGCTGGGGCTAGGGGGGCTAGGGGGGGGGCTAGGGGTTGGGGGCTAGGGCTGGGGCTGGGGGCTAGGGCTGGGGCTAGGACTAGGACTAGGGCTAGGGGGCTAGGGCTAGGCGCTAGGGGGCTAGGGCTACGGGGCTAGGGCTAGGGGCTAGGGGGCAAGGGCTGGGGCTAGGACTAGGACTCGGGCTAGGGGGCTAGGGCTCGGGGCTAGGGGGATAGTTCTAGGGGGCTAGGGCTAGCGCTGTAGCTAGGGGGCTAGGGGGCTAGGGCTGTGGCTAGGGCTAGGGCTAGGTGGCTAGGGCTGGGGCTAGAGGGCTAGGGGGCTATGACTAGGGCTAGGACTAGGGGGCTAGGGCTAGGGGTTTGGGGGGATAGGGTGATTGGGCTAGGGCTTGGGGGCTAGGGCTGGGGCTAGGGGGATAGGGCTAGGTGGCTAGAGCTAGGGCTGAGGCTAGACGGCTAGGGGGCTAGGCCTGGGGCTAGGGCTAGGGCTAGGGCTAGGGGGCTGGGGCTGGGGCTGGGGGGCTGGGGGGGCTGGGGCTGGGGGCTGGGGCTAGGGGTTAGGGGGCTAGGGCTGGGGTTGGGGGCTAGGGCTGGGGCTATGACTAGGATTTGGGCTAGGGGGCTAGGGCTAGGACTAGGGGGATAGGGCTAGGGGCCTAGGGCTAGGGCTGAGGCTAGGGGGCTAGGGGGCTAGGGCTGGGTTTAGGGCTAGGGCTAGGGGGCTAGGGCTAGGGCTATGGGGCTAGGGCTGGGGCTAGGGGGCTAGTGATAGGGGGCTAGGACTAGGGCTAGGACTAGGGGGCTAGGGCTAGGGGGCAAGGGGGCTAGGTGGCTGGGAGGCTAGGGCTAGGGTGCTATGGCTAGGGCTAGGGGGCTAGGGCAATGGGGTTGGGCTAGCGGGCTAGCGCTAGGGGGCTAGGCCTAGGGTTAGGGTTCCGGGTTAAGGTTAGGGTTAGGGGGTCAAGGGTTAGGGTCAAGGATCAGGGCCAGGGTCAGGGTCAGGGCTAAGACCAGGGCCACCAGGGCCAGGGCCAGGGCTGCCAGGGCCAGGACCAGGGCTGCCAGGGCCAGGGCTGTCAGGGTCAGGGCCAGGGCTGTCAGGGTTAGTGTCAGTGCTGTCCGTGTCAGGGTCAGGGCTGTCAGGTTTAGGGTTAGGGGTTAGGGGTGAGGGTTAGGGGTTAGGGTTAGTGGGTCAAGGTTAGGGTCAGGGTCAGGGCCAGGGCCAGGTCCAGGGCTGTCAGGGCCAGGGCCAGGGCCAGGGCCAGGGCCAGGGCCAGAGAGAGGGCCACAAAGGCTGCCAGGCCCAGGGCCGTCAGGGCTATCAGGGCCACGGCCAGGGCTTCCAGGGCCAGGGCTGTCAGAGTCAGGGCCAGGGCTGTCAGGATCAGTGCCAGGGCTGTCAGGGCCAGGGCCAGGGCTGTCAGTGTCAAGGCCAGGTCTGTCAGGGTTAGGGTTAGGGTTAGGGTCAGGGTCTATGTCAGGGTCAGGGTCAGGGTCAGCATCAGGGTCAGGGTCAGGGTTAGGGTTAGGGCTAGGGCTAGGGCTAGGGCTGGGGCTGGGGCTGGGGCTGGGGCTGGAGGCTATGGCTGGGGCTAGGGGGCTAGTTTTAGGGGGCTAGGACTAGGGCTAGGACTAGGTGGCTAGGGCTAGCGGGGCTAGGGGGCTAGGGCTAAGGTTAGGTTTAGGGGTTAGGTTTAGGGTTAGGGGGTCAAGGGTTAGGGTCAAGGGTCAGGGCCAGCGCCAGGATCAAAACCAGGACCAGGGCCGCCAGGGCCAGGGCCAGGGCTGCCAGGGCCAGGGCTGTCAGGGCCAGGGCCAGGGCTGTCAGGGCCAGGGCCAGGGCTGTCAGAGTCAGGGCCAGGGCTGTCAGGGTCAGGGTCAGTGCTGTCAGGGTCAGGGTCAGGGCTGTCAGTGTGAGGTTAGGGTTAGGGTTAGGGTTAGGGTTAGGGTTAGGGTTAGGGTTAGGGTTAGGGTTAGGGTTGGGGTTGGGGTTGGGGTTAGGGGTTAGGGTTAGGGTTACTGTTAGTGTTAGTGTTATGGTTAGAGGTTAGGCTTATGGTTAGAGGTTAGGGTTAGAGTTAGGGTTAGGGTTAGATTTAGGGTTAGGGTTAGGCGTTAGGGGTTAGGGTTAGGGTTAGGGATAGGGTTAGTGTTAGCGGTTAGGGGTTAGGGTTAGGGTTAGGGGTGTTAGGGTTAGGGTTAGGGGTCAGGGTCAGGGTCAGCGTCAGGGTCAGGGTTTGGGTTAGGGGGGGTTAGGGTTAGGGTTAGGGGTTAGGGTTAGGGTTAGGGGTTAAAGTCAGGGTTACCGTTAGGGTTAGGGGGTTAAGGTTAGGGTTAGGGTTAGGGTTAGGGTTAGGGTTAGGGTCAGGGTCAGGGTCAGGGTCAGGGTTAGGGTTAGGGCTAGGGCTAGGGTAGGGCTGGGGCTGGGGCTGGAGGATAGGGCTGGAGCTAGGGGGTTTGGGGGCTAGGGCTAGGGAAGGGGGCTAGGAGCCTAAGGCTGGGGCTAGGGGCTAGGTGGCTAGGGCTAGGGGGCTAGGGCTAGGGGCTAGGGGCTAGGGCTGGAGCTAGGACTAGGACTAGGGCTAGGGGGCTAGGGCTAGGGCTAGGGGGCTAGGGCTAGGGGGCTATGGCTGGGGCTGGGGGGATGGGGCTGGGGGGCTTGGGCTTGGGCTGAGGCTCGGGGGCTGGGGACTAGGGCTGGGGCTAGGGCTAGGACTAGGGCTAAGGGGCTAGGGCTAGGGCTATGGGGCTAGGGCTGGGGCTAGGGCCTAGTGCTAGTGGGCTAGGACTAGGGCTAGGACTGGGGGCTAGGGCTAGGGTGGCTAGGAGGCTATGGGGCTGGGGCTGGGGGCTGGGTCTGGGGGGGCTGGGGGGGCTGGGGGGCTAGGGCTGGTGCTAGGGGGATATGGGGCTATGTGGCTGGGGCTGGGGGGCTGAGGCTAGGGCTGGTGGGGGTGAGGGGTTCTGGGGCTGGGGCTGGGGGGGCTGAGGTTCTAGGGCTGGGGCTGGGGGGGCTGGGGCTGGGGCTGGGGGGGGCTAGTGCTTGGGGGCTAGGATTAGGGCTAGGATTAGGGGGGCTGGGAAAGGGGATTTTGGGGGCTAGTGGGCTGGGAGGCTAGGGGGCTAGGGGCTAGGGCAGGGGGCTAGGGCTAGCGGGCTAGGGCTAGGGGGCTAGAGCTAGTGTTAGGGTTAGGGGTTAGGGTTAGGTTTAGGGGGTCAAGGGTTAGGGTCAGGGTCAGGGCCAGGGCCAGGGTAAAAACCAGGACCAGGGCCGCCAGGGCCAGGGCCAGGGCTGCCAGGGCCAGGGCTGTCAGGGCCAAGGCCAGGGATGTCAGGGCCAGGGCCAGGGATGTCAGGGTCAGGGCCAGGGCTGTCAGGGTCAGGGTCAGTGCTGTCAGGGTCAGGGTCAGGGCTGTCAGTGTGGGGGTTAGGGTTAGAGGGTTAGGGTTAGGGTTAGGGTTGGGGTTGGGGTTGGGGTTAGGGTTAGGGGTTAGGGTTAGGGTTAGATGGTTAGGGTTAGGGTAAGGGTTATGGTTAGGGTCCGGGTCAGGGGTCAGGGTCAGGGCCAGGGCCAGGGCCAAGGACAGGGAGAGGCCTGCAAGGGCTGCCAGGGCCAGGGCCCTCAGGGCTATCAGGGCCACAGCCAGGGCTGCCAGGGCCAGGGTTGTCAGAGTCAGGGCCAGGGCTGTCAGGTTCAGGGCTAGGGTCTAGGGTGCTAGGGCTGGGGCTAGGACTAGGACTAGGGCTACGGGGCTAGGGCTAGGACTAGGGGGCTAGGGCTACTGGGCTAGGGGACTAGGGGGCTAGGGCTAGGCCTTGGGGGTAGGGCTGGGGCTGGGGGGGGGCTGGGGCTGGGGGGCTGGGGCTGGGGCTGTGGCTGGGGGGCTGGGGGGCTGGGGCTGGGGCTAGGGATAGGGCTAGGGCTAGGGGGCTAGGGCTAGGACTAGGGAGCTAGGGCTATGGCTAGGGGGCTAGTGCTAGGGGGCTAGGACTAGAGCTAGGGCTAGGGGCTTGGGCTCGGGGGCCTAGGGGCTAGGGGGCTAGGAGCCTAGGGCTAGGGGGCTGGGGCTAGGGCAAGGGGGCTAGGGCAAATGGGTTGGGCTAGCATGGTAGGGCTAGGGTGCTAGGGCTAGGGTTAGTGTTAGGGTTAGGGGGTCAAGGGTTAGGCTCAAGGTTCAGGGCCAGGGTCAGGGTCAGGGCCAGGATCAGGGACGCCATGGCCAGGGCCAGGGCTGCCAGGGCCAGGACCAGGGCTGCCAGGGCCAGGGCCAGGGCTGTCAGGGCCAGGGCCAGGGCTGTCAGTGTCAGGGTCATTGTTGTCAGGGTTAGGGTTAGGGTTAGGGGTTAGGGTTAGTGGTTAGGGTTAGGGGGTCAAAGGTTAGGGTCAAGGGTCAAGGGCCAGAGCCCGGGCAAGGGCTGCCAGTGCCAGGGCCAGGGCCAGGGAGAGGGCCGCATGGGCTGCCAGGGCTAGGGCCGTCAGGGCTATCAGGGCCACGGCCAGGGCTGCCAGGCCCAGGGCTGTCAGAGTCAGGGCCAGGGCTTTCAGGGCCAGGGCCAGGGCTGTCAGGGCCAGGGCCAGGGCTGTCAGGGTCAGGGCCAGGTCTGTCAGGGTGTTGGAAGCCGTGTGATTCATCTCGCCGGCAGAAACGCACACGGGCACAAGGGTCCTTCCGCAACAAGCCTTTATTACAGTCAATTGATGAAAGAAGGAGAGGAGAGCTGGCCCCAGCCAACTCGCGATCGCGGGCGGCGCTCGCATTGGCCGATGGACACCATGGCGTCCCGCTGCTGGGGCCAGGGAGGGCAAGCCCCGGGCGGGGAGATGGGGAGGAGTAGAGGGAGGACAGTGCCAGGGCCCAGAAGTGGCCCTGTTTATATAAGCCCTGGTCGCACCTAAGTGACGTGTCAATACACTGATTGTCTGCTCACTCTTTACCCTGCCTGATGACTCAGGCCCAGCGTGCTTAGCGTGCTTATGCAATTTGCACAACCCGCACGTGCGTACTGGAGGGTTTTTTTTTACAGTTTTGAGGGCAAAATTTCAGCGCCACCTAGTGGTGTCTGAGTCTCAGATCTCCACATCCCCCTTTTGTTTTAATAAATGAAAACTGCCTTAAAGCCTATAAGCGTGGCACAAGAGAGCCCTAAGCTCTATCAAGAGAGATCCTTCTTTGGGGAGTAAGCGATCAAGAGCTTTAGATTACTTCCTTACCCCACCAGGTACAATGGAGACAAGTCCTCTGGGTGCAGGGGCTAAGGGAGAAGATTACAAAAGGAGGTGACACCCATTCCCGTGCAATGGAATAAAATTCCAGGGAGTGCAAGGGCTGTCATCCTCCTATCTAGGTACCATAGCCGCTTAGGCAAAGGCAACATTGACTTGGATAACTCATCGACTCAGGGCAATGGGTAAAACCTCTGAGGTGCATCGACTGAGTGTCACAGTCTGTTTTAATTTTTTAACAAGGATAACCAAATTTTGGGAGATGATCCTTGTTTCAAGACCACAAGTGTTTGCGCGATCGCGACCTAGTCACGTTTATGTTGGGTATTGAGTTTGCAGAAGAACCAGAGTAAAAACACTAAGCCCCAACATAGTGCTGCACCAAACATTCCAACCCCCACCCAATCTTAAAGTAAGAAAAGGCAGAAGAAACCCAGGGTAATAAGCCATCTGTGGGCGATGAATCCACTCGAGTAGAATTAGTGGTCATCCTCGCCGCCCTTGACTCTTCAAGTGGTAGCAGGTGTATCTGTTAAAAGATCATCTTCAGCTGTCACCAGCTTTCGCGTGAGGCGCTCCGGTACCCAGAATGGATTGTTTTCTTCCTGTGGGAAAACACAGACAGCTCCCCTGGATCTTATTAAGATAGGATCCGGGCCTTTCCATTGACCAGTTAAGACATCCTTCCATTTGATCATTTCCTTGGGCCTATTAGGCCCTAAGCAGTGGCGATCAGCCGCCGAATGGCCTTGACTGTCCAAATTCAAAAAATTGAGTGTGAAGAGTGCCAAGGAAATGGTCACTCGTGGCACTGAGGGCAGAGCCTCCTGGACTCTCCCTTTTGTTTTATTAAGTAGGATTTTAGGGTGTGGTGAGCATGTTTAATAATACCCTGACTTTGAGAGTTATATGGGAGACCCGTTAGATGGGTCACTTTTATTGGATGACAAAACTGTCCAAATTTTTGAGAAGTATAGGCCGGCCCATTGTCAGTTTTTAGAATTTTGGGCTTTCCGCAGGCACTCCATGCCTCTAGGCAATGTTGAATAACATGGGCTGCCTTTTCTCCAGTCAGGGGAGAAGCAAACACAACTCCAGAGCAAGTATCAACAGAAACATGCAAATATTGAAGTTTACCAAAAAATGAAATGTGAGTAACATCCATCTGCCACACTTGTAGTGGACGGATTCCTCTGGGATTAATCCCAACATGAGGCATAGGTAAGAACTGACAATAATTTTGACATTGGGTAACAATATCTCTAGCGTCTTTTCTAGTTATGCCAAATAGATGACGCAATGTCTCAGCTGTAACATGAAAACTTTTATGAAACTCCTTAGCCAATTCTAAATTTGAATTAATGTTAGTGTTAGTGTTTTAGGGTTAGGGCTAGGGGGTTAGGTTTAGGGTTAGGGTTAGAGGGTTAGGGTTAGGGTTAGAGGGTTAGGGTTTGGGTTAGCGTTAGGGTTTAGGGTTTAGGATTTAGGGTTTAGGGTTTTTAGGGTTAGGGTTAGGGTTAGGGTTAGGGTTAGTGGTCAGGGTCAGTCAGGGTCAGGGTTAGGGTTAGGGGTTATGGTTAGGGTTAGGGTTAGGGGTTATGGTTAGGGTTAGGCGTTAAAGTCAGGGTTAGGGTTAGGATTAGGGGTTAGGGTTAGGGTTAGGGTTAGGGGTTAGGGTTTGGGTTATGGTTAGGGTTATGGGGTTAGGGTTAGGGTTGTCGTTAGGTTAGGGTTAGGGTTAGGGTTTAGTTAGTGTTAGGGTTAGGGTTAGGGGTTAGGGTTAGGGTTAGGGTTAGGTTTAGGTTAGGGTTAGGGTTAGGGTTAGGGTTTTAGGGTTAGGTTAAAATTTAGGGTTAGGGTTAGGGTTAGGGTTAGGGTTAGGGTTAGGGGTTAGGGGTTAGGGGTTAGAGGTTAGGGTTAGGGTTAGAGGGTTAGGGGTTAGGGTTAGGGTTAGGGGGGTTAAGGTTAGGGTTAGGGTTAGGGTTAGGGGTCAGGGTCAGGGTCAGGGTCAGGGTCAGGGTTAGGGTTAGGGGGTTAGGGTTAGTGTTAGGGTAGGTCCGCGTCAGGGTCAGGGTTAGGGTTAGGGCTAGGGCTAGGGCTAGCGCTAGGTCTGGGGCTGGGGCTGGGGCTGGAGGCTAGGTCTGGAGCTAGGGGCCTAGGGGGCTAGGGTAGGGCTAGGGGGCTAGGAGGCTAGGGCTCGGGCTAGGGGGCTAGGGGGCTAGGGCTAGGGGGCTAGGGCTTGGGGGCTAGGGGAATAGGGGGATAGGGCTAGGGCTAGAGGGATAGTGCTGGGGCTAGGTGGCTAGTGCTAGGGGGCTAGGACTAGGGCTAGGACTATGGGGCTAGGGCTAGGGGGGCTAGGGGGCTAGGGGGCTAGGAGGCTAGGGTTAGGGGGCTAGGGCTAGGGCTAGGGGGCTAGGGCAAGTGGCATGGGCTAGCAGGCTAGGGCTAGGGCGCTAGGGCTAGGTTTAGGGTTAGGGGGTCACGGGTTAGGGCCAAGTGTCAGGGCCAGGGTCAGGGTCTGGGCCAGGACCAGGGCTGCCAGGGCCAGGGCCAGGGCTGTCAGGGCCAGGGCCAGGCCTGTCAGGGTCAGGACCAGGGCTGTCACAGTCAGGGTCAGTGCTGTCACATCAGGGCCAGGGCTGTCAGTGTTAGGGTTAGGGTTAGGGTTTAGCGGTTAGGGTTAGGGGTTAGGGTTAGGGGTTTAAAGGTTAGGGTCAAGGGTCAAGGGCCATGGCCATGGCCAGGGCTGCCAGGGCCAGGGCCAGGGCCAGGGTGAGGGCCGCAATGGCTGCCAAGGCCAGGGCCATCAGGGCTATCAGGGCCACGGTCAGGGCTCCCAGGGCCAGGGCTGTCAGAGTCAGGACCAGGGCTGTCAGAATCAGGGCCAGGGGTGTCACGGGCAGGGCCAGGGCTGTCAGGGCCAGGGCCAGGGCTGTCAGGGTCAGGGCCAGGTCTGTCAGGGTGTTGGAAGCAACGTGATCATCTCGCTGGCAGAAACGCATGCGGACACAAGTGTCCTTCTGCAACAAGCCTTTATTCCAGTCAATTGATGAAAGAAGGAGAGGAGAGCGGGCCCGGCCACCTCGTGGGCGTGGGCGGCGCTCGCATTGGCCGATGGACACCGCGGCGTCCCGTGGGCCTAGGGCTAGGGGGCTAGGGCTAGGGCTAGGGGGCTAGGGCTGGGGCTAGGGGGCTAGTGCTAGGGGGCTAGAACTAGGGCTAGGACTAGGGGGCTAGGGCTATGGTGGCTAGAATGCTAGGGGGCTAGGAGGCTAGGGCTAAGGTGCTAGGGCTAGGGACTAGGGGGCTAGGGCAATGGGGCTAAGGCTAGCGGGCTAGTGCTAGGGGGCTAGGGCTAGAGTTAGGGTTAGGGGTTAGGGTTAGGGTTAGGGGGTAAAGGGTCAGGCTCAGGGCCAGGGTCAACGCCAGGACCAGGGCCGCCAGGGCTAGGGCCAGGGCTGCAAGGGCCAGGGCTGTCAGGGCCAGGGCCAGGGCTTTCAGGGCCATGGCCATGGCTGTCAGCGTCAGGGCCAGGGCTGTCAGGGTCAGGGTCAGGGTCAGTGCTGTCAGCCTCAGGGTCAGGGCTGTCAGGGTTAGGGTTAGGGGTTAGGGGTTAGTGTTAGTGGTTCAAAGGTTAGGTTCAATGGTCAATTGCTAGGGCCAGGGCCAGGGCTGCCAGGGCCAGGGCCAGGGCTGCCAAGGCCAGGGCTGTCAGAGTCAGGGCCAGGGTTGTCAGGATCTGGGCCAGGGCTGTCACGGTCAGGGCCAGGTCTGTCAGGGCCAGGGCCAGGGATGTCAGGGTCAGGGCCAGGTCTGTCAGGGTGTTGGAAGCCGTGTGATGCATCTCGCCGGCAGAAACGCACGCGGGCACAAGGGTCCTTCCGCAACAAGCCTTTATTACAGTCAATCGATGAAAGGAGGAGAGGAGAGCGGGCCCGGCCACCTCGCGGGCGCGGGCAGCGCTCGCATTGGCCAACAGACACAGAGGCGTCCCTTGGGCTGGGGCCAGGGCAGGCAAGCCCCGGGCGGGGAGAGGGGGAGGAGGAGAGGGAGGAGAGCAACAGGGCTCAAAAGTGGCGCTGTTTATATAAGCCCTGGTCGCACCTAAGTGACATGTCAATACCCTGATTGGCTGCTCACTCTTAACCCCGCCTGATACTCGGGCCCAGCATGCTTAGCGTGCTTACGCAATTTGCGCAAACCGCGCATGCATACTGGAGATTTTTTTTTTACAGTTTTGAGGGCAAAATGTCAGCGCCACCTAGTGGCGTCTGAGTCTCAGCTCTCCACATCCGCGTTTTGTTTAAATAAATGAAAACTGCCTTAAAGCCTTTAAGCGTGGCACAAGAGATACCTAAGCTCTATCAAGAGAGATCCTTCTTTGGGGAGTAAGCGATCAAGAGCTTTAGATTACTTCCTTACCCCACCAGGTGCAATGGTAACAAGTCCTCTGGGTGCAGGGGCTAAGGGAGAAGATTAAAAAAGGAGGTGACACCCATCCCGTGCAATGGAATAAAATTCCAGGGAGTGCAAGGGCTGTCATCCTCCTATCTAGGTACCATAGCCGCTTAGGCAAAGGCAACATTGACTTGGATCACTCATCGACTCAGGGCAATGGGTAAAATCCCTGAGGTGCATCGACTGAGTGTCACAGTCTGTTTTAATTTTTTAACATGGATAACCAAATTTTGGGAGATGATCCTTGTTTCAAGGACACAAGTGTTTGCACGATCACGACCTAGTCACGTTTATGTTGGGTATTGAGTTTGCAGAACAACAAGAGTAAAAACACTAAGCCACAACATAGTGTTGCACCAAACATTCCAACCCCCACCCAATCTTAAAGTAAGAAAAGGCAGAAGAAACCCAGGGTAATAAGCCATCTGTGGGTGATGAATCCACTCGAGTAGAATTAGTGGTCATCCTCGCCGCCCTTGACTCTTCAAGTGGTAGCAGGTGTATCTGTTAAAAGATCATCTTCAGCTGTCACCAGCTTTCGTGTGTTCTTTTTCGTGTTCTTTCGATGGAAACTTGTTTCTGTGCTTTTGTGCCACACAGTGCGAGATGACACTTTTCAGTTTTCCTGTATTCCTAATTGAGCGAGCAACACAAATGTGATTCTGTTTAAATGTAGTGCTTTGCTTTTCTGTTCTTTCGTTCGAAACTTGTTCCTGTGCTGTACAGTGTGATAAATCACTTTTCAGGTTTCCTGTATTCCTAATTGAGCGAGTGACACACATGTGATTTAGTTTACAAAGTAGTGCTTTGCGTTTATATTCTTTTGTTGGAAACTTGTTCCTGTTTGGAACAAGTTAGGTTTAGGGTTAGGGTTCGGTTTACTGTTAGGGTTATGATAGGGTTAGGGTTAGGTTTAGGGTTACGGGTTAGGGTTAGGGTTATGGTTAGGGTTAAGGTTAGGGTTACGGGGTTAGGGATAGGGTTAGGGATATATCACTTTTCAGTTTTCCTGTTATAATAATTGAACAGGCGACACGTATGTGAATTAGTTTACAATGTTGTGCTATGCGTTTCTGTTCTTTGGATGGAAACTTGTTCCTGTGCCGTACAGTGCGAAATAACACTTTTCAGTTTTCCTGTATTCCTAACTGAGCGAGCAACACACATGTGATTTAGTTTACTAAGTAGTACTTTGCTTTTCTGTTCTTTCATTGGAAACTTGCTCCTGTGCTGTACAGTACGATATATTACTTTTTAGTTTTCCTGTAATCCTAATTGAGTGAGCGACACATATGTGATTTAGTTTACTAAGTAGTGCTTTGCTTTTCTCTTCTTTCATTGGAAACTTGTTCCTGTGCTGTCCAGTGTGTTATATCACTTTTCAGTTTTCCTGTTATAAAAATTGAACAGGCGACACGTATGTGAATTACTTTACAATGTTGTGCTTTGCGTTTCTGTTCTTTGGATGGAAACTTGTTCCTGTGCCATACAGTGCGAGATAACACTTTTCAGTTTCCCTGTATTCCTAATTGAAGGAGCGACACACATGTGATTCCATTTAAAAGTAGTGCTTTGCTTTTCTGTTCTTTCGTTCGAAACTTGTTCCTCTGCTGTACAGTGAGATATATCACTTATCAGTTTTCCTGTATTCCTAATTGAGCTAGTGACACACATGTGATTTAGTTTACAATGTAGTGCTTTGCGTTTATGTTCTTTGGATGGAAACTTATTCCTGTTATGAACAAGTTAGCGTTAGTGTTAGTGTTAGGGTTAGGGTAGGTTTAGGGTTAGGTTTAGGGTTAGTGTTATGGTAGTGTTAGGGTTAGGGTTAGGGTTAGGGTTAGAAGGTTAGGGTTAGGTTTAGGGTTAGGGTTATATCACTTTTCAGTTTTCCTGTTATAATACTTGAACTGGCGACACTTATGTGAATTAGTTTACAAAGTTGTGCTTTGCGTTTCTCTTCTTTTGATGGAAACTTGTTTCTGTGCCATACAGTGTGAGAAAACACTTTTCAGTTTTCCTGTATTCCTAATTGAGCGAGCGATACAATGTGATTCCGTTTACAAAGTAGTGGTTTGCTTTTCTGTTCTTTCCTTGGAAACATGTTCCTGTGCTGTACAGTGGGATATATCACTTTTCAGTTTTCCTGTATTCCTAATTGAGCGATCCACACACATGTGACTTAGTTTAGAAATTAGTGCTTTGCTTTTCTGTTCTTTCATTCGAAACTTTTTCCTCTGCTGTACAGTGTGATATATATCACTTTTCAGTTTTCCTGTATTCCTAATTGAGCGAGCGACACACATGTGATTTAGTTTACAAAGTAGTGCTTTGTAAGAGCAAGTTAGGGTTAAGGTTCGGGTTAGTGTTAGCAGATGGTTAGGGTTAGGGTTAGGTTTAGTATTAGGGCGTTAGGGTTAGTGTTAGGTTATGGTCAGTTTTAGGGTTATATCACTTTTAAGTTTTCATGTTATAATAATTGAACAGGCAACACGTATGTGAATTAGTTTACAAAGCTGTGCTTTACGTTTCTGTTCTTTCATAGAAACATGTTCCTGTGCTCTACAGTGAGATATATCTCTTATCGATTTTCCTGTATTCCATATTGAGCGAGAAACACACCTGTTATTTAGTTTACAAAGTACTGCTTTGCTTTTCTGTTCTTTCGTTCGAAACTTATTCCTGTGCTGTACAGTGCAATATATCACTTTTCATTTTTCCTGTATTCCTAATTGAAGTGACACACCTGTTATTTAGTTTACAACGTAGTGTTTTGCTTTTCTGTTCATTCTTTGGAAACTTGTTCCTGTGCTATACAGTGTGTTATATCACTTTTCAGTTTTCCTGTTATAATAATTGAACAGGCGACACATATGTGAATTAGTTTACAAAGTAGTGCTTTGCTTTTTTGTTCTTTGGTTGGAAACTTGTTCCTGTGCTGTACAGTGCGATATATCACTTTTCAGGTTTCCAGTATTCCTAATTGAGCAAGCGACACACATGTAATTTAGTTTACAAAGTAGTGCTTTGTGTTTATGTTCTTGGGTTGGAAACTTGTTCCTATTAGGAACAAGTTAGGGTTATGGTTGGGTTAGGGTAGGGTTAAGGTTAGGGTTAGGGTTATGGTTAGGGTTAGGGTTAGGGGTTAGGGTTAGTGTTAGGGTTATAGTTATTGTTAGGGGTTAGGGTTAGGGTTAGGGTTAGGGTTATGTCACTTTTCAGTTTTCCTGTTATAATAATTGAACAGGCTACACGTATGTGAATTAGTTTAAAAAGTTGTGCTTTGCATTTCTGTTCTTTCGATGAAAACTTGTTTCTTTGATGTACAGTTCGATATATCACTTTTCAGTTTTCCAGTATTCCTAATTGAGCAAGTGACACAAATGTGATTTAGTTTACAAAGTAGTGGTTTGCTTTGCTTTTCTGTTCTGTTGTTTGAAACTTGTTCCTGTGCTGTACAGTGTGATATATCACTTTTCAGTTTTCCTGTGTTCCTAATTGAGTGAGCAACACACATGTACTGTAGTTTATAAAGTTGTGCTGTGCTTTTCTGTTCATTTGTTGGAAACTTGTTCCTGTAACAAGTTAGCGTTAGGGTTAGGGTTAGAGTTACAGTTAGGGTTAGGGTTAGGGTTAGGGTTAGGTTAGGGTTAGGGTTAGGCTTAGGGTTAGGGTTAGGGGTTAGGGTTAGGGTTAGGGTTAGGGTTAGGGTTAGGGTTAGGGTTAGGGTTATATCACTTTTCAGTTTTCCTCTTATATTAATTGAACAGGCGACACGTATGTGAATTAGTTTACAAAGTAGTGCTTTGCGTTTCTGTTCTACTGTTGGAAACTTGTTTCTGTGCTGTACAGTGTGATATATCACTTTTCAGTTATCCTGTAATAATAATTAAAAGGGCAACACGTATGTGAAATAGTTTACAAATTTGTTCTTTTCGTTTCTGGTCTTTCTATGGAAAGTTTTTTCTGTGCCATACAGTGCGAGATAACACTTTTCAGTTATCCTGTATTCCTAATTGAGGAAGCGACACACATGTTATTCTGTTTAAAAGTAGTGCTTTGCTTTTCTGTTCTTTCGTTGTAAACTTGTTCCTGTGCTGTACAGTGCGTTATATCACTTTTCATTTTTCCTGTTATAATAATTGAACAGGGGACACACATGTGAATTAGTTTACAAAATAGTGCTTTGCTTTTCAGTTCTTTCATTGGAAACTTGTTCCTGTGCTGTACAGTGCAATATATCACTTTTCAGTTTTCCTGTATTCCTAATTGAGAGAGTGACAAACATGTGATTTTGTTTATAAAGTAGTGCTTTGTGTTTATGTTCTATCCTTGGAAACTTGTTCTTCTTAGGAACAAGTTTCTTACCTTGTTCTTGTTAGAAACAAGTTAGGGTTAGGGTTTGGGTTAGGGTTAGGGTTAGGGTAGGGTTAGGGTTAGGGTTAGGGTTAGGGTTAGGGGTTAGGGTTAGGGTTAGGGTTAGGTTAAGGTAGGGTTAGTTTTAGGGTTAGGGTTAGGGTTAGGGTTAGGGTTAGGGTTAGTGTTAGGGTTATGGTTAGGGTTTAGGGTTAGTGTTAGGGTTAACGGTTAGGGTTAGGGTTAGGGCTAGGGTTATATCACTTTACAGTTTTCCTGTTATAATAATTGAAGGGGCAACAGGTATTTGAATTAGTTTATAAAGTTGTGCTATGTGTTTCTGTTCTTTCGATGAAAACATGTTTCTGTGCCTTATGGTGTGAGATAACCCTTTTCAGTTTTCCTGTATTCCTAAATGAGTGAGCGACACACATGTGATTCCGTTTAAAAGTAGTGCTTTGCGTTTCTGTCCTTCTGTTGGAAACTTGTTTCTGTGCTGTACAGTGTGATATATCACTTTTCATTTTTCCTGTATTCCTAATTGAGCAAGCGACACACATGTGATTCCGTTTACAAGTAGTGCTTTGCTTATCTGTTCTTTCGTTCTAAACTTGTTCCTGTGCTGTACAGTGCGATATATCACTTTTCAGTTTTCCTATATTCCTAATTGAGCGAGTGACACTCAGGTGATTCTGTTTAAATAGTGCTTTGCGTTTCTGTTCTTCTGTTGGAAACTTGTTTCTGTACTGTACAGTGTGATATATCACTTTTCAGTTTTCCTTTTATAAAAATTGAATGGGGGACACATATGTGAATTAGTTTACAAAGCTGTGCTTTGCGTTTCTGTTCTTTTGATGAAAACTTGTTTCTTTGCCGTACATTTCGATATATCGCTTTTTAGTTTTCCTGAATTCCTATTTGAGCGAGCGACACACATGTGATTTAGTTCACAAAATAGTGCTTTGCGTTTCTGTTCTTCTGTTGGAAACTTGTTTCTGTGCTGTACAGTGTGATATATCACTTTTCAGTTTTCCTGTTATAATAAATGAAGGGGCGACACGTATGTGAATTAGGTAACAAAGTTGTGCTTTGTGTTTCTGTTCTTTAGATGGAAACTTGTTTCCATGCCTTACAGTGCAAGATAACACTTTTCAGTTTTCCTGTATTCCTAATTGAGCGAGTGACACACATGTGATTCCGTTTAAAAGTAGTGCTTTGCTTTTCTGTTCTTTCGTTAGAAACTTTTTCTCTGTGCTGTATGGTGCGATATATCACTTTTCAGTTTTCCTGTATTCCTAATATTTGAGCGACACACATGTTCTTTAGTTTACAAAATAGTGCTTTGCTTTTCTTTTCTTCGGTTCGAAACTTGTTCCTGTGCTGAACAATTCGATATATCACTTTTAAGTTTTTCTGTATTCCTCATTGAGCGAGCGAAACACATGTGACTTAGTTTACAAAGTTGTGCTTTGCATTTCTGTTCTTCTGTTGGAAACTTGTTTCTGTGCTGTACAGTGTGATATATCACTTTTCAGTTTTCCTGTTATAATAATTGAACAGAAAACACATATGTGAATTTGTTTACAAAGTTGTCCTTTGCGTTTCTGTTCTTTCGATTGAAACTTGTTTCTGTGCCATACAGTGAGAGATAACACTTTTCAGTTTTCCTGTATTCCTAATTGAGCGAGCGACACACATGTGATTCCGTTTAAAAGTAGTGCTTTGCTTTTCTGTTCTTTCGTTGGAAACTTGTTCCTGTGCTGTACAGTGTGTTATATCACTTTTCAGTTTTCCTGTATTCCTAATTGAATGAGTGACACACATGTGATTTAGTTTACAAAGTAGTGCTTTGCGTTTATGTTTTTTCAATGGAAACTTGTTCCTGTTAGTTAGGAACAAGTTAGGGTTAGGTTTAGGGTTAGGGTTAGGTTTAGGGTTAGTGTTAGGGTTAGTGCTAGGGTTAGGGTTAGGGTTCTGGGGTTAGGGTTAGGGTTATGGTTAGGGTTAGTCTTATACCACTTTTCAGTTTTCCTGTTATATTAATTGAACTGGCGACACGTGTGTGAATTAGTTTACAAAGTTGTGCTTTGCGTTTCTGTTCTTTCGATGGAAACTTGTTTCTGTGCCGTACAGTGCGAGATAACCCTTTTCAGTGTTCCTATATTCCTAATGGAGCATGCGAAACACATGTGATTCCGTTTAAAAGTAGTGCTTTGCTCTTCTGTTTTTTTGTTGGAAACTTGTTCCTGTACTGTACAGTGCGACATATCACTTTTCAGTTTTCCTATATTCCTAATTGAGCAAGCGACACACATGTGATTTAGTTTTTAAAGTAGTGGTTTGCGTTTCTGTTCTACTCTTGGAAACTTGTTTCTGTGCTGTACAGTGTGATATATCACTTTTTAGTTTTCCTATTATAATAATTGAAAGGGCAACACGTATGTGAATTAGTTTACAAAGTTATGCTTTGCATTTCTGTTCTTTCGATGGAAACTTGTTTCTGTGCTGTACAGTGTGATATATCACTTTTCAGTTTTCCTGTTATAATAATTGAACGGGGGACACATATGTGAATTAGTTTACAAAGTTGTGCTTTGCGTTTCTGTTCTTTCGATGAAAACTTGTTTCTTTGCCGTACATTTCGATATATTGCTTTTTAGTTTTCCTGTATTCCTATTTTAGCGGCGACACACATATGATTTAGTTCACAAAATAGTGCTTTGCGTTTCTGTTCTTCTGTTGCAAACTTGTTTCTGTGCTGTACAGTGTGATATATCACTTTTCAGTTTTCCTGTTATAATAATTGAACAGGCAACACGTATGTGAATTAGTTTACAAAGTTGTGCATTGAGTTTCTGTTCTTTCGTTGGAAACTTGTTTCTGTGCCATACAGGGAGAGATGATACTTTTCAGTTTTCCTGTATTCCTAATTGAGAGAGCGACACACATGTGATTTACTTTACAAAGTAGTGCTTTGCGTTTCTGTTCTTGTTTTAGAAACTTGTTTCTGTGCTGTACAGTGTGATATATCACTTTTATTTTTCCTGTTATAATAATTGAACGGGACACATGTATGTGAATTAGTTTACAATGTTATGCTTTGCGTTTCTGTTCTTTCTTTCTTTTTTTTTTTTTAACCACGTTTATAGCAGCTTTATTTGTAATAGCCGGAACCTGGAAACAACCCAGATGTCCATCAATGGAGGAATGGGCACAGAAATTGTGGTATTTTATACAATGGAATACTACTCAGCAATCAAAAAGGAGGAAATCATGAAATTTGCAGGCAAATGGTGGGATCTAGAAAAAAATCATTCTGAGAGAAATAACTCATATTTTTTAATGTTTCATATTTTTAAAAATTAATCTACCTTATGCAGTCACTGGCTACAACCATTCAATACTTTTGAGATATGTTCTCATTTTAACTTTTCATTCTCTAATTTATCCCTTAAATGAATCCAATTAACAAGTCAGATTGAAAACAATTTTCCCGAAGCCTGCCTCTAGCATTCTTATCTCATTATCATACCTATTTTACATGCTGTCACTACAATTTTCTCAAAGCCTAACTCTGTCATGTTAATATTTATTAATACATGCAGATCATCCTGAAAATCTGAGTAGGTGAAATACATATTTTCATATTCCACTAATAATATTATTTTACTTCATATATATTTACTGAAATATAGATACACATGTTTGCATTATATATATATATATATATATATATATATATATATATATATATATTATATATCTTGTCACAATGCCATGTAATTATGAGTATAATGGGCAGTGATCTAAAGTACTCAAATTTTAAGTTCGAAACTAAGTTGGATATAACTGTACCATCCTGTGTAACAACTCCAAATATGAAATTATAGTATTGGAGTATACATGGCTCACTGTAAGAGGGTCAGAGCATAGTAGTATTATCTATGTGTTTGATATCAACATCTAAAAATGGAAAGCTATGCTTCTGATTGGTTGTGTTTCTATTCATTCACTTAACTCACATTTATTAAAATTAGACAGTGAATAATGTCAATATTTTAAACTTACCAAGTAAAATATTTTTAAAATCTTCTGGAACTTATTAGAAGATCATAATATGCTACATAGAAAATTTTAGATGACAATGTGGGTTTTGCATTTTAGTCTGTTATATGATGGTTTATATTTATTGAATTATATACATTGATTATCCCTAAATTTCTCAGATGAAGCCTAGTTGATCATGATGGTTGATGTTTTTGATGTGTTTCTGAATTTTTTTTTTTTATCTTTTATCTTTTTTTTTTCAATGCAGTTTGTTCAGGATCCTTGAACAATCATCTGACCCTGGGGAAAGCCAGCCCACTTTAAATAGCCTCTGGGTAGCCAACCCCAGCATGCCACGTGGGCAATGCAGATAGGTCCACATACATGGAAGCAAGGCAGATCCTCAGCCTTAGCCAAATGTGGAGTTGTTTGTGACAGAGAGCACTCACCATCTGTAAGGTGGAAGGCGGATACCAGCTCCATCTTTCAGGCGCAGTATTACGCAGCTCTTTACAGTTCCCCTTTTTTGTTTTGGACGCATCAGGCAAGAGTAGAGGTCTGATCTCTGATATTAGAAATAAATTGGGACTTTGTACTGATGTTCATTTAGGTGTCATCCACCCAAGAGCATCAGACCCGTCCGATACCTTTTTCTCAGAGGCGGGACCTGGGGCATCAACCCGCATGCAATCAGACATGCTCTTCTCTGGTCCAAGGCGGCTAACCCTGAGTGCAGTGCTTAGACTCGCATCCTGAGCATAACATTTTACCTTTTATGGTAGCCAACCATGCTTGGGAAACTGTCCTGCTTCAATGGCTGTAAAGGCCTGAATGGTCATGGCTGCATTACGCTGTTGTGAGACTCTAATCTTGCATATATACCACAGGCAAACCAAGGTGACCAACACCAGAAGGCCTGCTAACGCTCCCATGCCCGCCCATTCCTTCAGATGATTCATGGCTGCAGCAATCCATGATGATAATCCTGTGGCTAGTCCTGTGTCCACTCTGGTAGAATTTACCATGACAATGGCCACTCTCAGCTGGTCCATCGTAGTATCAATTCTCAGTCCAATTACCTAAAATACAGCTTGACAATTGTTTAGACAGATTTGCAGCACAGGGAAAATTCTCATGTTGTATGTTAGTGACACAAAGTCCAGCATACTTTCATTGACAGCCAAGTTGAGCAATTTGCCATAGGGTATCAATTTGCTCCTGCACGAGGTCAAACCTCTGATTAAATACCATCAAACCTCCTTTTAGTTGAGCATTAATTCCTTTTTGTACATCTAAGGCATGAACTACATTGGCTAAAAGGTTATTCAGGGTCTGAGCAGTCTGCCCAGTATGACTCATGGCTAATGCCATGGTGGTAGCTCCAACAGCTGCCAAGAGATGGCAGTAACAATGGCAGCTGTAATTCCAAAATCCCTTTTCAGTCTGAAGATAGTTATAGCGTGAGGGCATCAACGGGCACAGGCACCCAGGGAGGCTTGCTTTTTTTGCCCAATGCTGTAATGCTAGTAAATTTACTAGCTGGTTACTCACATGTGTTATATCTCTTTTCAGTTTTCTGTATTCCTAATTGAGCGAGTGGCACACATGTGATTTAGTTTACAAAGTAGTGCATTGCATTTCTGTTCTTTCGTTGGAAACTTGTTCCTGTCAGGAACAAGTTAGGGTTAGGATTAGGGTTAAGGTTAGGGTTAGGGTTAGGGTTAGGGTTAGGGGGGAGGTTAGGGTTAGGTTAGGGTTAGGGTTAGGGTTAGGGTTAATTGCTTAGGGTTAGGGTTAGGGTTATATCAATATTCAGTTTTCCTGTTATAATAATTGAACAAGTGACACGAATGTGAATTAGTTTACAAAGTTGTGCTTTGCGTTTCTGTTCTTTCGATGAAAAATCGTTTCTATGCCATACATTTCAATTTATCACTTTTCAGTTTCCCTGTATTCCTAATTGAGTGAGCGACACACATGTGATTTAGTTTACAAAGTAGTGCTTTGCGTTTCTGTTCTTCTATTAGAAACTTGTTTCTGTGCTGTACAGTGTGATATATCACTTTTCAGTTTTCCTGTTATAATAATTGAATGGGCGATACGTATGTGAATTGGTTTACAAAGTTGTGCTTTGCGTTTCTGTTCTTTCGATGGAAACTTGTTCCTGTGCTGTACAGTTGGATATATCACTTTTCAGTTTCCCTGTTATAATAATTGAACGGGCGACACGTATGTGAATTAGTTTACAAAGTTGTGCTTTGTGTTTCTCTTCTTTTGTTCGAAACTTGTTCCTGTGCTGTACAGTGCATTATATCACTTTTAAGTTTTTCTGTATTCCTAATTGAGCGAGTGGCACACATTTGATTTAGTTTACAAAGTAGTGCTTTGTGTTTATGTTCTTTCGTTGGAAACTTGTTCCTGTTAGGAACAAGTTATGGTTACGGTTATGGTTAGGGTTAGGATTAGGGTCAGGGTTAGGGTTAGGGTTAGGGTTAGGGGCTTAGGGTTAGGGTTAGGGTTAGGGTTTTGGTTAGGGTTAGGGGCTTAGGGTTAGGGTTAGGGTTATATCACTTTTCAGTTTTCCTGTCATAATAATTGAAGCGGCCACACGTGTGTGAATTAGTTTACAAAGTTGTGCTTTGCGTTTCTGTTCTTTGATGGATACTTGTTTCTGTGCCTTATGGTGCGAGATAACACTTTTCAGTTTTCCTGTATTCCTAATTGAGTGAGCAACGCACATGTGATTCCGTTTAAAAGTAGTGCTTTGCTTTTCTGTTCTTTTGTTCGAACTTGTTCCTGTGCTGTACAGTGCGTCATATCACTTTTCAATTTTCCTGTATTCCTAATTAAGCGAGTGGCACACATGTGATTTAGTTTACAAAGTAGTGCTTTGCGTTTCTGTTCTTCTGTTGGAAACTTGTTTCTGTGCTGTACAGTGTGATATATCACTTTTCAGTTTTCCTGTTATAATAATTGAACAGAAAACACATATGTGAATTTGTTTACAAAGTTGTCCTTTGCGTTTCTGTTCTTTCGATTGAAACTTGTTTCTGTGCCATACAGTGAGAGATAACACTTTTCAGTTTTCCTGTATTCCTAATTGAGCGAGCGACACACATGTGATTCCATTTAAAAGTAGTGCTTTGCTTTTCTGTTCTTTCGTTGGAAACTTGTTCCTGTGCTGTACAGTGTGTTATATCACTTTTCAGTTTTCCTGTATTCCTAATTGAACGAGTGACACACATGTGATTTAGTTTACAAAGTAGTGCTTTGCGTTTATGTTTTTTCAATGGAAACTTGTTCCTGTTAGTTAGGAACAAGTTAGGGTTAGGTTTAGGGTTAGGGTTAGGTTTAGGGTTAGTGTTAGGGTTAGTGCTAGGGTTAGGGTTAGGGTTACGGGTTAGGGTTAGGGTTATGGTTAGGGTTAGTCTTATACCACTTTTCAGTTTTCCTGTTATATTAATTGAACTGGCGACACGTGTGTGAATTAGTTTACAAAGTTGTGCTTTGCGTTTCTGTTCTTTCGATGGAAACTTGTTTCTGTGCCGTACAGTGCGAGATATCCCTTTTCAGTGTTCCTATATTCCTAATGGAGCATGCGAAACACATGTGATTCCGTTTAAAAGTCGTGCTTTGCTCTTCTGTTTTTTTGTTGGAAACTTGTTCCTGTACTGTACAGTGCGAAATATCACTTTTCAGTTTTCCTATATTCCTAATTGAGCAAGCGACACACATGTGATTTAGTTTTTAAAGTAGTGGTTTGCGTTTCTGTTCTACTCTTGGAAACTTGTTTCTGTGCTGTACAGTGTGATATATCACTTTTTAGTTTTCCTATTATAATAATTGAAAGGGCAACACGTATGTGAATTAGTTTACAAAGTTATGCTTTGCATTTCTGTTCTTTCGATGGAAACTTGTTTCTGTGCTGTACAGTGTGATATATCACTTTTCAGTTTTCCTGTTATAATAATTGAACGGGGGACACATATGTGAATTAGTTTACAAAGTTGTGCTTTGCGTTTCTGTTCTTTCGATGAAAACTTGTTTCTTTGCCGTACATTTCGATATATTGCTTTTTAGTTTTCCTGTATTCCTATTTTAGCGAGCGACACACATATGATTTAGTTCACAAAATAGTGCTTTGCGTTTCTGTTCTTCTGTTGCAAACTTGTTTCTGTGCTGTACAGTGTGATATATCACTTTTCAGTTTTCCTGTTATAATAATTGAACAGGCAACACGTATGTGAATTAGTTTACAAAGTTGTGCATTGAGTTTCTGTTCTTTCGTTGGAAACTTGTTTCTGTGCCATACAGGGAGAGATGATACTTTTCAGTTTTCCTGTATTCCTAATTGAGAGAGCGACACACATGTGATTTACTTTACAAAGTAGTGCTTTGCGTTTCTGTTCTTGTTTTAGAAACTTGTTTCTGTGCTGTACAGTGTGATATATCACTTTTATTTTTCCTGTTATAATAATTGAACGGGACACATGTATGTGAATTAGTTTACAATGTTATGCTTTGCGTTTCTGTTCTTTCTTTCTTTTTTTTTTTTTTTAACCACGTTTATAGCAGCTTTATTTGTAATAGCCGGAACCTGGAAACAACCCAGATGTCCATCAATGGAGGAATGGGCACAGAAATTGTGGTATTTTATACAATGGAATACTACTCAGCAATCAAAAAGGAGGAAATCATGAAATTTGCAGGCAAATGGTGGGATCTAGAAAAAAATCATTCTGAGAGAAATAACTCATATTTTTTAATGTTTCATATTTTTAAAAATTAATCTACCTTATGCAGTCACTGGCTACAACCATTCAATACTTTTGAGATATGTTCTCATTTTAACTTTTCATTCTCTAATTTATCCCTTAAATGAATCCAATTAACAAGTCAGATTGAAAACAATTTTCCCGAAGCCTGCCTCTAGCATTCTTATCTCATTATCATACCTATTTTACATGCTGTCACTACAATTTTCTCAAAGCCTAACTCTGTCATGTTAATATTTATTAATACATGCAGATCATCCTGAAAATCTGAGTAGGTGAAATACATATTTTCATATTCCACTAATAATATTATTTTACTTCATATATATTTACTGAAATATAGATACACATGTTTGCATTATATATATATATATATATATATATATATATATATATATATATATCTTGTCACAATGCCATGTAATTATGAGTATAATGGGCAGTGATCTAAAGTACTCAAATTTTAAGTTGAAACTAAGTTGGATATAACTGTACCATCCTGTGTAACAACTCCAAATATGAAATTATAGTATTGAGTATACATGGCTCACTGTAAGAGGGTCAGAGCATAGTAGTATTATCTATGTGTTTGATATCAACATCTAAAAATGGAAAGCTATGCTTCTGATTGGTTGTGTTTCTATTCATTCACTTAACTCACATTTATTAAAATTAGACAGTGAATAATGTCAATATTTTAAACTTACCAAGTAAAATATTTTTAAAATCTTCTGGAACTTATTAGAAGATCATAATATGCTACATAGAAAATTTTAGATGACAATGTGGGTTTTGCATTTTAGTCTGTTATATGATGGTTTATATTTATTGAATTATATACATTGAATTATCCCTAAATTTCTCAGATGAAGCCTAGTTGATCATGATGGTTGATGTTTTTGATGTGTTTCTGAATTTTTTTTTTATCTTTTATCTTTTTTTTTCAATGCAGTTTGTTCAGGATCCTTGAACAATCATCTGACCCTGGGGAAAGCCAGCCCACTTTAAATAGCCTCTGGGTAGCCAACCCCAGCATGCCACGTGGGCAATGCAGATAGGTCCACATACATGGAAGCAAGGCAGATCCTCAGCCTTAGCCAAATGTGGAGTTGTTTGTGACAGAGAGCACTCACCATCTGTAAGGTGGAAGGCGGATACCAGCTCCATCTTTCAGGCGCAGTATTACGCAGCTCTTTACAGTTCCCCTTTTTTGTTTTGGACGCATCAGGCAAGAGTAGAGGTCTGATCTCTGATATTAGAAATAAATTGGGACTTTGTACTGATGTTCATTTAGGTGTCATCCACCCAAAGAGCATCAGACCCGTCCGATACCTTTTTCTCAGAGGCGGGACCTGGGGCATCAACCCGCATGCAATCAGACATGCTCTTCTCTGGTCCAAGGCGGCTAACCCTGAGTGCAGTGCTTAGACTCGCATCCTGAGCATAACATTTTACCTTTTTATGGTAGCCAACCATGCTTGGGGAAACTGTCCTGCTTCAATGGCTGTAAAGGCCTGAATGGTCATGGCTGCATTACGCTGTTGTGAGACTCTAATCTTGCATATATACCACAGGCAAACCAAGGTGACCAACACCAGAAGGCCTGCTAACGCTCCCATGCCCGCCCATTCCTTCAGATGATTCATGGCTGCAGCAATCCATGATGATAATCCTGTGGCTAGTCCTGTGTCCACTCTGGTAGAATTTACCATGACAATGGCCACTCTCAGCTGGTCCATCGTAGTATCGAATTCTCCAGTCCAATTACCTAAAATACAGCTTGACAATTGTTTAGACAGATTTGCAGCACAGGGAAAATTCTCATGTTGTATGTTAGTGACACAAAGTCCAGCATACTTTCATTGACAGCCAAGTTGAGCAATTTGCCATAGGGTATCAATTTGCTCCTGCACGAGGTCAAACCTCTGATTAAATACCATCAAACCTCCTTTTAGTTGAGCATTAATTCCTTTTTGTACATCTAAGGCATGAACTACATTGGCTAAAAGGTTATTCAGGGTCTGAGCAGTCTGCCCAGTATGACTCATGGCTAATGCCATGGTGGTAGCTCCAACAGCTGCCAAGAGATGGCAGTAACAATGGCAGCTGTAATTCCAAAATCCCTTTTCAGTCTGAAGATAGTTATAGCGTGAGGGCATCAACGGGCACAGGCACCCAGGGAGGCTTGCTTTTTTTGCCCAATGCTGTAATGCTAGTAAATTTACTAGCTGGTTACTCACATGTGTTATATCTCTTTTCAGTTTTCTGTATTCCTAATTGAGCGAGTGGCACACATGTGATTTAGTTTACAAAGTAGTGCATTGCATTTCTGTTCTTTCGTTGGAAACTTGTTCCTGTCAGGAACAAGTTAGGGTTAGGATTAGGGTTAAGGTTAGGGTTCGGGTTAGGGTTAGGGTTAGGGAGGGTTAGGGTTAGGTTAGGGTTAGGGTTAGGGTTAGGGTTAATTGCTTAGGGTTAGGGTTAGGGTTATATCAATATTCAGTTTTCCTGTTATAATAATTGAAGAAGTGACACGAATGTGAATTAGTTTACAAAGTTGTGCTTTACGTTTCTGTTCTTCGATGAAAATCGTTTCTATGCCATACATTTCAATTTATCACTTTTCAGTTTCCCTGTATTCCTAATTGAGTGAGCGACACACATGTGATTTAGTTTACAAAGTAGTGCTTTGCGTTTCTGTTCTTCTATTAGAAACTTGTTTCTGTGCTGTACAGTGTGATATATCACTTTTCAGTTTTCCTGTTATAATAATTGAATGGGCGATACGTATGTGAATTGGTTTACAAATTTGTGCTTTGCGTTTCTGTTCTTTCGATGGAAACTTGTTCCTGTGCTGTACAGTTGGATATATCACTTTTCAGTTTCCCTGTTATAATAATTGAACGGGCGACACGTATGTGAATTAGTTTACAAAGTTGTGCTTTGTGTTTCTCTTCTTTTGTTCGAAACTTGTTCCTGTGCTGTACAGTGCATTATATCACTTTTAAGTTTTTCTGTATTCCTAATTGAGCGAGTGGCACACATTTGATTTAGTTTACAAAGTAGTGCTTTGTGTTTATGTTCTTTCGTTGGAAACTTGTTCCTGTTAGGAACAAGTTATGGTTACGGTTATGGTTAGGGTTAGGATTAGGGTCAGGGTTAGGGTTAGGGTTAGGGTTAGGGGCTTAGGGTTAGGGTTAGGGTTAGGGTTTTGGTTAGGGTTAGGGCTTAGGTTAGGTTAGGGTTATATCACTTTTCAGTTTTCCTGTCATAATAATTGAAGCGGCCACACGTGTGTGAATTAGTTTACAAAGTTGTGCTTTGCGTTTCTGTTCTTTGATGGATACTTGTTTCTGTGCCTTATGGTGCGAGATAACACTTTTCAGTTTTCCTGTATTCCTAATTGAGTGAGCAACGCACATGTGATTCCGTTTAAAAGTAGTGCTTTGCTTTTCTGTTCTTTTGTTCGAACTTGTTCCTGTGCTGTACAGTGCGTCATATCACTTTTCAATTTTCCTGTATTCCTAATTGCTTAGTGGCACACATGTGATTTAGTTTACAAAATAGTGCTTTTGCGTTTCTGTTCTTTCCTTAGGAACAAGTTAGGGTTAGGATTAGGTTAGGTTTAGGTTAGGGTTAAGGTTAGGGTTAGGGTGAGGTTTAGGGTTAGGTAGAGTTAGGTGAGAGGTTAGGGTTAGGGTTAGGGTTAGGGTTAGGGCTTAGGGTTAGGGTTAGGGTTATAACACTTTTCAGTTTTCCTGTTATAATAATTGAACAGGCAAAACGAATATGAATTAGTTTACAAAGTTGTGCTTTGCGTTTCTGTTCTTTCGATGAAAATTTGTTTCTTTGCCATACATTTCGATTTTTCGCTTTTCAGTCTCCCTGTTTTCCTAATTGAGTGAACGACACACATGTGATTTACTTTACAAAGTAGTGCTTTGCGTTTCTGATCTTCTGTTGGAAACTTGTTCCTGTGCTGTACAGTTCGATATATCAATTTTCAGTTTTCCTGTTATGATAATTGACTGGGCGACACGTATGTGAATTAGTTTAGAAAGTTGTGCTTTCCGTTTCTGTTCTTTTGATGAAAACTTGTTTCTTTGCCATAATTTCCATATATCGCTTTTCACTTTCCCTGTATTCCTAATTGAGTGAGCGACACACATGTGATTTAGTTTACAAAGTAGTGCTTTGCGTTTCTGTTCTTCTGTTGGAAACATGTTTCTGTGCTGTACAGTGTGATATATCACTTTTCAGTTTTCCTGTTATAATAATTGAACGGGTGACACATATGTGAATTTGTTTACAAAGTTGTGCTTTGCGTTTCTGTTCTTTCGATGGAAATTTTTTCTTCTGCTGTACAGTGCGTTATATCACTTTTCAGTTTTCCTGTATTCCTAATTGAGCAAGTGGCACACATGTGATTTGGTTTACAAAGTAGTGCTTTGCATTTATATTCTTTCATTGGAAACTTTTTCCTGTTAGGAACAAGTTAGGGTTAGGTTTAGGGTTAGGTTTAGGCTTAGGGTTAGGGTTAGGGTTAAGGTAGGGTTAGGGTTAAGGTTAGGGTTAGGGTTAGGGTTAGGGCTTAGGGTTAGGATTAGGGTTATATCAGTTTTCAGTTTTCCTGTTAAAATAATTGAACAGGCAACACCAATGTGAATTAGTTTACAAAGTTGTGCTTTGCGTTTCTGTTCTTTCGATGAAAACTTGTTTCTTTGCTGTACATTTCGATTTTTCACTGTTCAGTTTCCCTGTATTCCTAATTGAGTGAGCGACACACATGTGATTTAGTTTAGAAAGTAGTGCTTTGCGTTTCTGTTCTTCTGTTGGAAACTTGTTTATGTGCTGTACAGTGTGATATATCACTTTGAGTTTTCCTGTTATAATAATTGAACGGGCGACATGTACGTGAATTAGTTTACAAAGTTGTGCTTTGCGTTTCTGTTCTTTCGATGGAAACGTGTTCTTGTGCTGGACAGTTCGATATATCACCTTTCAGTTTTCCTGTTATAATAATTGAACGGGCGACACGTGTGTGAATTAGTTTACAAAGTTGTGCTTTGCGTTTCTCTTCTTCCTTTGGATACTTGTTTCTAT
>JAEOAE010001021.1:0-22830 GCA_036365155.1 Meriones psammophilus
GTTTCAGTTTTCCTGTATTCCCTAATAGAAGCGGCGACACACGCTGTGATTCCGTTTAAAAGTCGTGCTTTCCTTTTCTGTTCTTTTGTTTGAAATTTGTTCGTGTGCTGTACAGTGCAATATATCACTTTTCAGTATTCCTGTATTCCCTAATTGAGCAAGCGACATACATGTGATTCCGTTCAAAGTAGAGCTTTGCTATTCTGTTCTTTCGTTGAAACTTGTTCCTTTGTTGTACAGTGCGATATATCACTTTTCAGGTTTCTGTATTCCTAATTAAGTGGTGACACACATGTGATATAGTTTCCAATTAGTGCTTTGGGTTTATGTTTTTAGATTTGGAAACTTGTTCCTGTTAGGAACAAGTTAGTGTTAGAAGGTTAGTGTTAGGTTTAGGGTTAGGGTAGGTTTAGGGTTAGGGTTAGGGTTAGGGTTAGGGTTAGGAGGTTAGGGTTAGGGTTAGGGTTAGGGTTAGGAGGTTAGGGTTAGGGTTAGGGTTAGGGTTAGGGAGTTAGGGTTAGGGTTAGGGTTATACCACATTTCAGTTTTCCTGTTATAATAATTGAATAGGCGACACGTATGTGAATTAGTTTACAATGTTGTGCTGCGTTTATGTTCTTTCTTTGAAAAACTTCTTGAGTGTTAGGAACAATTTAGTGTTAGGGTTAGGTTTTGGGTTAGGTTTATGGTTAGGGTTAGGGTAGGAGGTTAGGTTTAGGGTTAGGGTTAGGGTTAGGGTTAGGTAAGGGTTAGTGTTAGGGTTAGGGTTAGGGTTTGAGGTTAGGGTTAGTGTTAGGGTTAGGGTTAGGGTTAGAGTTAGGGTTTATGATTATATCACTTTCAGTTTTCCTGTTATAATAATTGAACAGGCATCACGTATGTGGTTAGTTTACAAAAGTTGTGTTTTGCGTTTCTGTTCCTTCGATGAAACTTGTTTCTGTGCCATACAGTCTTGAGATAACACTTTTCAGTTTTCTGTATTCCTAATTGACGGCGACACACATGTGATTCCGTTTAAAAAGTTGTGCTTTGCTTTTCTGTTCTTTTGTTTGAGAATTTGTTCATGTGCTGTACAGTGCAATATATCACTATTAAGTTTTCCCTTATTCCTAATTGAAGCGACGACACACATGTGATTCCGTTTAAAAGTAGTGCTTTGCTCTTATATTCTTTTGTTTGAAACTTCTTCCTGTGCCTGTACACTGATATAACACTTTTCAGGTTTCCTGTATTCCTAATTGAGAGAGTGACACATGTGATTTACTTTACAAAGTAGTGCTTTGCATTTATATTCTTTTTTGAAACTTTTTTACTGTTGGAACAAGTTAGGGTTAAGAGTAGGGGTTGGTTTAGGGTTAGGGTTATTGTAGGATTAGGGTTAGGGTTGACTTACAGGTGAGGGCTAGGGTTAGGGTAGGGTTACAGGGTTAGGATTAGGGTTAGGGTTAGGGTTAGGGTTATATAACTGTTCAGTTTTCCTGTTATAATAATTGAACAGGCCCACGTATGTGAATTAGTTTACAAAGTTGTGCTGCGTTTCTGTTCCTTGAAGAAGCGTGTTTCTATGCCATACAGTGCAAGATAACACTTTTCATTTTCCTGTATTCCTAATTGAGCAAGCGACACACATGTGATTCCGTTTAAATGTAGGTGCTTTGCTTTTCTGTTCTTTTTATTTGAAATTTATTCTTGTGCTGTACAGTGCGATATATCACTATTAAGTTTTCCTTATTCCTAACTGAGCAGTGACACACATGTGATTTAGTTCACAAAAGTAGTGCTTTGCGTTTCTGTTCTTCTGTTGGAAACTTGTTTATGTGCTGTACAGTGTGATATATCACCTATTAGTTTTCCTGTTATAATAATTGAAAGGGCAACACGTATGAATTAGTTTACAAATTTGTGCTTTGCGTTTCTGTTTCTTTCGATGAAACTTGTTTCTCGCCATATAGTGAAGATGTCACTTTTCAGTTTTCCTGTATTCCTTATTGAGCGAGCAACACACATGCATGATTCCGTTTAAAAATGGTGCTTTGCTTTTCTGATCTTTAGTTGAAATTTGTTTCTGTGCTCTATGGTGTGATATATCACTTTCCAGATTTCCTGTTTACCTAATTGTGCAAGTGACACACATGTGATTTAGTTTACAAAATAGTGCTTCGTGTTTCTGTTCTTTTGATGAAACTTGTTTCTGTGCCATACAGTTCGAGATAACACTCTTCATTTTTCCTGTATTCCTAATTGACGGCATTACACATGTTATTTATTTACAAAGTAGTGCTTTGCTTTTCTGTTCTTTTATTTGGAAACTTGTTCCTATGCTGTACAGTGCATTATATCACTTTTCTGTTTTCCTGTATTCCTAATTGAAGCAGGTAACACATGTGATTCAGTTTACAAAGTAGTTCTTTGTGTTTATGTCCTTTCTTTGGAAACTTGATCCTGTTAGAACCAAGTTAGGGTTAGGGTTAAGGTTAGGTTTAGGGTTAGGGTTAGGAGTTAGGGTTAAGATTACCATTAGGGGTTAGTGTTAAGGATTAGGGTTAGGGGTTAGGGTTATGGTTAGGGTTAGAGTTGGGAGTTAAGGTTAGGTTTAGGGTTAGGGGTTTAGGGTTAGGAGTTAGAGTTAGCGTTTGGGGTTAGGGTTATAGTTAGGGTTAGGGTTATATCACTTTTCAGTTTTTCTGTTATAATAATTGAACAGGCGACACGTATGTGGAGTAGTTTATAAAGTTGTGCTTTGTGTGTTTCTGTTCTTCCGATGAAAACTTGTTTCTTTGCTGTACAGTTCAATATATCACTTTTCATTATTCCTGTATTCCTAATTGAGCTAGCGACACATGAGATTTATTTTACAAAGTTGTGCTGCGTTTCTGTTCCTTGATGGAAACTTGTTTCTGCCCATACAGTGTGAGATAACACTTTTCAGTTTTCTTGTATTCCTAATTAGCGACGACACACATGTGATTCCGTTTAAAAGTAGTGCTTTGCTTTTGTGTTCTTTTGTTGGAAACTTGTTTCTGTGCTCTAAAGTAGGAAATATCACTTTCCAGTTTTCCTGTATTCCTAAATGAGTGGGAACACAAATGATATTTAGTTTACAAAGTTGTGCTTTGCTTTTTCTGTTCTTTTTTTGGAAACTTTTTTCTGTGTGGTACTGTGTGAGATTTCACTTTTAAGTTTGTTTGTATTCCTAATTGAACTGGCAAAACACATTTACTTAGTTTACAAAGTTGTACTTTACATTTCTGTTGTTTAGTTGGAAACTTGTTTCTGTGATGTTCAGTGCGAGATATCACTTTTCAGTTTTCATGTAATCCTAATTGAACTGGCGACACACATATGATTTAGTTTACAAGTTGTGCTTTGCTTTTTCTGTTCATTCATTGCAAACTTCTTTCTGTGCTCTAAAGTGGAAGATATCCTTTTCTGTTTCTTAATTCCCTAATTGTGCAGGCGACACATATGTTACTTAGTTTATAAAGTTGTGCTTACATTTCTCTTCCTTCATTGGAAACTTGTTTCTGTGTGGTACAGTGGGAAATATCAATTTTCAGTTTTCCTGTATTTCTAATAAAATGGGCGACACACATGTGATTTAGTTTCCAAAGTTGTGCTTTGAGTTGCTGTTCTTTCATTGAAACTTCTTTCTGTGCTCTAAAAGAGGAAGATATCACATTTCAGTTTTCCTATATTCCTAATTGTGCAGGCAACACACATGTTATTTAGTTAACAAAATTGTACTTTACATTTCTATTTCTTTCTTGAGAAACTTGTTTCTGTGAAGGTACATTAGGAGATATCACTTTTTAGATTTCCTGTAATCCTAATTGAACAGGCGACACACATGTGATTTAGTTTCCAAAGTTGTGATTTACCTTTCTATTCTTACATTGAAAACTTCTTCCTGTACTCCAAAGTGGAAGATATCCTTTTCAATTTTCCTGTATTCCTAATTGTGCAGGTGACACACATATTCTTAGTTTACAAAGTTGTGCTTTACATTTCTGTTCTTTCATTGGAAACTTTTTTTTCTGTGGTACAGTGCAAGATATCACTGTTCAGTTTTCCTGTATTCCTATTTGAGCAGGCTGGCACACATGATTTAGTTTCCAAAGCTGTGCTTTGCGTTTCTGTTCTTCCATTGGAAACTTCTTTCTGTGCTCTAAAGTGGGAGATATCACTATTCAGTTTTCCTGTATTCCTAATTGAAGTAGGAGACACAAATATGATTTAGTTTACAAAGTTGTGCTTTGCCTTTCTATTCTTTTTTTTGGAAACTTGTTTCTGTGCACTACAGTGGGAGATATCACTTTTCAGTTTTCCTGTACTCCTAATTGAGCAGGCGACACAAATGTGATTTTAGTTTACAAAGTTGATACTTTCCTTTCTATTTTTTTGGTGAAACTTTTTCTGTGCACTACAGTGCAAGATACCACTTTTCAGTTTTTCTGTATTCCTATTTGAAAGGGTGACACAGATGTGATTTATTTTCTAAAGCTCTGCTTTGTGTTTATATTCTTTCATTAGGAACTTCTTTCTGTGCTCTAAAGTGGGAGATATCACTTTTCAGTTTTACTGTATTCCCTAATTGAGCAGGCAACACTCATGTTTACTTAATTTACAAATTTGTCCTTTACATTTCTCTTCTTTCGTTGGAAACTTGTTTCTGTGTGCTACACTACAAGATATCACTCTTCCATTTTCTGTATTCCTAATTGAATATTTACTTAGTTTACAAATTTAAATATTTACAAATGTAAATAGTTTACATATGTTACTTAGTTTACAAAGTTGTGCTTTACAATTCTGCATTTTGATGGAAACTTCTTTCTGTACTCTCAATGGGAGATATCCTTTTCAGCTTTCCTGTACTCCTAATTGGCAGGTGACACACATGTGATTTAGTTTACAAACTAGTGCTTTGTGTTCATATTCTTTAGTTGAAACTTGTTCCTCTTAGGAACAAGTTAGGATTCTGATGAGGTTAAGGTTAGGGTTGGGTAGGGTTAGTGGTAGGGTTATATTTACAGGTTAGGGTTAGGATTAGGGTTGGGTTAGGGTGTGGGGTTAGGGTTAGGGTTAGGGTTAGGGTTAGGGTTAGGGTTAGGGTTATATCACTTTTCAGTTTTCCTGTTAAAATAATTGAACAAGCGACACATATGAATTAGTTTACAAAGTTGTGCTGCGTTTCTGTTCTTTCGATGAAAAATTGTTTCTTTGCTGTAAAAGTTCGATATATCACTTTTCATTTTCTGTAGTCCTAATTGGGCCAGCCACAAAAATGTCATCTAGTTTACAAAGTATTGCTTTGCGTTTCTGTTCTTCAGTTGGAATTTTTCCTGTGCTGTACAGTGTGATATATCACTTTTCAGTTTTCCTGTATTCCTAATTGAGCGAAGTGACACATGTGATTTAGTTTACAAAAGTAGTGCTTGCGTTTATGTTCCTTACGTTGAAAATTTTTCCTGTTAGGAATAAGTTAGCGTTAGGGTTAGGGTTAGGGTTAGGGTTAGGGTTAGGGTTAGGATAATGGCAGCTCAGGGTTAGGGTTAGGGTTAGGGTTAAGTGTTAGGGTTAAGGGTTAGTGTTAGGGTTAGGGTTAGGGTTAGGGTTACAGGGGTCATGGTTAGGGTTAGAGGTTAGGGTTAGGGTTAGGGGGTCAGGGTCAGGGTCAGGATCGGGGTCAGGGGTCAGGATGGGGTCAGGGACAGGGTTAGGGTTAGCAGGGGTTAGATTTAGGTTTAGGGGTTAGGATTAGGGTTAGGGTTAGGTGGTTAGGGTCAGGGTTAGGATTAGGGGTTAGGGTTAGGGTTAAGGTCAGGGTTAGGGTTAGGGTCAGTGGTTAGGTTAGGGGTTAGGATTAGTTAGGTTAGGTTAGGAGGTTAGGGTCAGGTTAGGGGTTAGGGTTAGGGGTTGGGTCAGGGTTAGGGTCAGGGTCAGGGTTAGGGTTAGGTGGGTTAGGGTTAGGGGTCAGGTTAGGCTAGGGCTGGGGCTGGGACTGGGGCTGGAGGCTAGGGCTGGAGCTAGGGGTTAGGGGCTGGGAGACTATGGCTGGGGCTGGGGCTGGGGCTAGGGCTGGGGGGCTGGGCTGGAGCTGGGGGGCAAGGGATGGGGCTGGGACTGGGACTGGGGGGGCTAATGGGCTAGGGCTGGCTAGGGCTGGGGGCTCTGCCTGGGGGGATGGGGCTAGGGGGGACTGGGCCTGGGGCTGGTGGGCTGGGGCTGGGGCTGGTGGGATGGGGCTGGGGCAGGGCTGGGGCTGGGGCTAATGGGCTGCTGGGGCTGGGGCTAGGCCTGGGACTGGGGGGGCTGGGGCTAGGTGGGCTAAAGGGCTAGGGGCTGGGCTGAGGCTAGGGCCAGGGGGGCTGGGGCTAGGGGGCTAGGGGCAAAAGGCTACTGGGCTGGGAGGGGGGCTGGGGGCTAGGGCTAGGGCTAGGGGCTGGGTCGGGCTGGGGCTAGGCAGCAGGGGCTAAGGCTGGGCTGGGGCTGTGGTTAGGGCTGGGTTAGGGTAGCAGGTTAGGGGTAGGGGTCAGGGGTTGGGGTCAGGGTCAGGGCGGGCGGGGTCAAGGCCAGGACCAGGGCGCCAGGGCCAGGGCCAGTGCTGTCAGGGTCAGGGTCAGGGCTGTCAGTGTGAGGTTAGAGTTAGATGGTTAGGGTTAGGGTTAGGGTTAGAGGTTAGGATTAGGGTTAGGGTTAGGGTTAGGGGGTAGGGTTAGGGGTTAGGGTTAGGAGCTAGGGTTAGGGTTAGGGTTAGGGTTAGAGGTTAGGGTTAGGGTTGTGATTGGGGTGGGGTTGGGGTTGGGGTTGGGGTTAGGGTTAGGGTTAGGGGTTAAAAAGTTAGGGTTAGGGTTAGGGTTAGGGTTAGGGTTGGGAATAGGGTTAGGTTGGGGTTAGGGTTGGTTTGGGGTTAGGGTTAGGGTTAGGAGTTATAGTTATAGTTATAGTTATAGTTATAGTTATAGTTTGGGTTATGGTTAGAGGTTAGGGTTAGGGTTAGAGGGTCAGGGTTAGGGGTTAGGGTTAGGGTTAGGGTTAGGTCAGTGTCAGTGTCAGGGTTAGGGTTAGGGCTTGCTAGTGCTAGGCCTGGGGCAGTGGCTGGGTCTGAAAGGCTAGGGCTGGAGCTAGGGGCTGGGGGTTAGGGCTGGGGGGGCTGGGGCTAGGGGCTGGGGATAGAGTTGGGTCTGGGCCTAGGACTAGGGCTAGTGTGCTGGGCTGAGGCCTGGGGGGCTGGGCTGGGGCTGGGGACTGGGGGGCTAGGGCTGGGGCTGGGCGATAGGGCTAGGGGGGCTTGAGCTGGGGCTGAGGCTAGAGGGGCTGGGGGCTAGGGATGGGGCTGGGGCTGGGGCTGAGGCTATGCCTAGGGCTAGGACTAGGGGGCTAGGGATAGGGGGGTTAGGGTCCTAGGAGCCTAGGGCTATGGGGCTATGGCTATGGCTAGGGGGCTAGGGCAAGGGGGTTGGGGTAGCGGGCTAGGGCTAGGGGGCTAGGGCTAGTGTTAGGGTTAGGGGTTAGGGTTACGGTTAGGGGGTCAAGGGTTAGGGTCAAGGGTCAGGGCCAGGGTCAGGGTCAGGGCCAGGACCAGGGCCACCAGGGCCAGGGCCAGGGCTGCCAGGGCTGCCAGGGCCAGGACCAGGGCTGCCAGGGCCAGGACCAGGGCTGTCAGGGCCAGGGCCAGGGCTGTCAGGGTCAGGGCCAGGGCTGTCATGGTCAGGGCTAGGGGTGTCAGGGTCAAGGTCAGTGCTGTCAGAGTCAGGGTCAGGGCTGTCTGGGTTAGGGTTAGGGTTAAGGGTTAGGGGTTAGGGTAGGGGTTAGGGTTAGGGGGTCAAAGGTTAGGGTCAAGGGTCAAGGTCCAGCGCCAGGGCCAGGGCTGCCAGGGCCATGGCCAGGGACAGGGACAGGGAGAGGGCCACAAGGGCTGCCAGTGCCAGGGCCATCAGGGCTATCAGGGCCACGGCCAGGGCTGCCAGGCCCAGGGCTGTCAGGGCCAGGGCAGTCAGGATCAGGGCCAGGGCTGTTAGGGCCAAGGCCAGGGCTGTCAGGGCCAGGGAAAGGTCTGTCAGGGTGTTGGAAGCTGCGTGATTCGTCTGGCCAGCTGAAATGCATGCGGGCACAAGGATCTTTCCGCAACAAGCCTTTATTACAGTCAATTGATGAAAGGAGGACAGGAGAGCGGGAGGAGGAGAGGGAGGACAGCACCAGGGCCCAGAAGTGGCGCTGTTTATATAAGCCCTTGTCGCACCTAAGTGAGGTGTCAATACCCTGATTGGCTGTTCACTCTTTACCCCGCCTGATGACTCGGGCCCAGCATGCTTAGGGTGCTTGCGCAATTGCGCAAACAGCATGCGTAGTGGAGGTTTTTTTTTTTACAATTTTGAGGGCAAAATGTCAGCGCCACCTAGTGGCATCTGAGTCTCAGCTCTCCACATCCCCCTTTTGTTTTAATAAAAGGATTTAAGGCAGTCCTTAAATCCTATGAGCGTGGCCCAAGAGAGCCCTAAGTTCGATCAAGGGAGTTCCTTCTTTGGGAAGTAAGCGATCAAGAGCTTTAGGGTACTTTCTTACCCCACCAGGTGCAATGGAGACAAGTCCTCTGGGTGCAGGGCTAAGGAGAAGATTAAAAAAGGAGGTGACACCCATTCCGTGCAATGGAATAAAATTCCTGGGAGTGCAAGGGCTGTCATCCTCCTATCTAGGTACCATAGCCGCTTAGGCAAAGGCAACACTGACTTGGATCACTCATCGACTCAGGGCAATGGGTAAAACCCCTGAGGTGCATCGACTGAGTGTCACAGTCTGTTTTAATTTTTAACATGGATAGCAAATTTTGGGAGATGATCCTTGTTTCAAGGCCAAAAAGCGTTTTGCGCGATCGCGACCTAGTCACGTTTATGTTGGGTATTGAGTTTGCAGAACAACCAGAGTAAAAACACTAAGCCCCAACATGGCGCTGCAAACATTTCAACCCCCCAATCTTAAAGTAAGAAAAGGCAGAAGAAACCCAGGGTAATAAGACATCTGTGGGGGTTGAATCCACTCGAGTAGAATTAGTGGTCAACCCCCGTCGCCCTTTACTCTTCAAGTGGTAGCAGGTGTATCTGTGGAAAGATCATCTTCAGCTGTCACCAGCTTTCGCGAGAGGCGCTCCGGTACCCAGAATGGATGGTTTTCTTCCTGTGGGAAAACACAGACAGCTCTTATTAAGATAGGATCCGGGCCTTTCCATTGACCAGTTAAGACATCCTTCCATTTGATCATTTCCTTGGGCCTATTAGGCCCTAAGCAGTGGCGATCAGCCGCCGAATGGCATTGACTGTCCAAATTCAAAAAATTGAGTGTGAAGAGTGCCAAGGAAACAGTCACTCGTGGCACTGAGGGCAGAGCCTCCTGGACTCTCCCTTTTGTTTTATTAAGTAGGATTTTAGGGTGCTGTGAGCATGTTTAATAATACCCTGATTTTGAGGGTTATATGGGAGACACGTTAGATGGGTCACTTTTATTTGATGACAAAACTGTCCAAATTTTTGAGAAGTATAGGCCGGCCCATTGGCAGTTTTTAGAATTTTGGGCTTTCCCCAGGCGCTCCATGCTTCTAGGCAATGTTGAATAACATGGGCTGCCTTTTCTCCAGTCAGGGGAGAAGCAAACACAACTCCAGAGCAAGTATCAACAGAAACATGCAAATATTGAAGTTTACCAAAAAATGAAATGTGAGTAACATCCATCTGCCATACTTTGTAGTGGCCAGTTCCTCTGGGATTCATCCCAACATGAGGCATAGGTAGAACTGACAACAATTTTGACATTGGGTAACAATATCTCTAGCTTCTTTTCAGGTTATGTCAAATCGATGATGCAATGTCTCAGCTGTAACATGAAAACTTTTATGAAACTCCTTAGCCAATTCTAAATTTGAATTAATGTTAGGGTTAGGGTTAGGGTTAGGGTTAGGTTTAGGGTTAGGGGTTGGGGTTAGGGTTTGTGTTAGGGTTAGTGTTAGGGTTAGGCTTAGAGGGTTAGGGTTAGCGTTAGAGGTTAGGGTTAGTGTTAGGGTTAGGGTTAGGGTGAGGTTAGGATTAGGGGTTGGCTTTATGGTTAGTGTTAGGGTTAGTGTTAGTGTTAGGGATAAGGTTTAGGGTTTAGGGTTAGGGTTAGGGTTAGGGTTAGGGTTCTGATTAGGGTTAGGGGTCAGGGTCAGGGTCAGGGTCAGTGTTAGGGTTAGTGGGGGTTAGGTTTAGGGATAGGGGTTAGGGTTAGGGTTAGGGGTTAAAATCAGGGTTAGGGTTAGTGTTAGGGGGTTAGGGTTAGGGTTAGGGGTTTAGGGATAGGGTTGGGGTTAGGGATGGGGGTTACTGTTAGGGTTAGGGTTAATTTTAGGGGGTTAGTGTTAGGGGGTTAGTGTTAGGGTTAGGGGGTTAGGGTTATGGTTAGTGTTAGTTTTTGGGTCAGGGTCAGGGTCAGGGTCAGGTTTAGGGCTAGGGCTAGGGCTAGGGCTGGGGCTAGGGCTGGGGCTGGAGTCTAGGGCTGGAGCTAGGGGGCACGTGTGTGAATTAGTGTACAAAGTTGTGCTTTTTGTTTCTCTTCATCCGATGGAAACTTGTTTCTGTGCCGTACAGTGCGAGATAACACATTTCAGTTTTCCTATATTCCTAATGGAGCAAGCGACACACATGTGATTCCGTTTAAAAGTAGTGCTTTGCTCTTCTGTTTTTTTGTTGGAAACGTGTTCCTGTACTGTACAGTGCGACATATCACTTTTCAGGTTTCCTATATTCCTAATTGAGCAAGCGACACACATGTGATTTAGTTTTCAAAGAAGTGGTTTGCGTTTCTGTTCTACTGTTGGAAACTTGTTTCTGTGCTGTACACTGTGATATATCACTTTTTAGTTTTCCTATTATAATAATTGAAAGGGCAACACGTATGTGAATTAGTTTACAAAGTTGTGCTTTGCGTTTCTGTTCTTTCGATGGAAACTTGTTTCTTTGCCCGTACAGTGCAAGATAACACTTTCAGTTTTCTGTATTCCTAATTGAGGAAGCGACACATGTGATTCTGTTTAAATATAGTGCTTTGCTTTTCTGTTCTTTCATTAGAAAATTGTTCCTGTGCTGTACAGTGGGTTATATCACTTTTCAGTTTTCCTGTATTCCTAATTGAGTGAGTGACACCATGTGACTTAGTTTACAAAAGTTGTGCTTTGCGTTTATGTTCTTTTCGTTTGGCAATTTGTTCCTTTTAGGAACAAGTTAGCATTAGTTAGGGTTAGGGTTTGAGTTAGGGTTAGGGTTAGGGTTAGGGGTTAGGGTTTGAGTTAGGGTTAGGGTTAGTTTTAGGGGTTAGGGTTTTGGTTATGGTTAGGGTTAGGGTTATATCACTTTTCAGTTTTCCTGTTATAATAATTGAACAAGCTGACACCTATGTGAATTAGTTTACAAAGTTGTGCTTTGTGTTTCTGTTCTTCGATGAAAACTTGTTTCTTTGCAGTACAGTTCAATACATCACTTTTCAGTTTTCCTATATTCCTAATTGAAGCGGCGACACACATGTGATTTCCTTTACAAAGTAGTGCTTTGCGTTTCTGTTCTTGTGTTAGAAAGTTGTTTCTGTGCTGTACAGTGGGATATATCACTTTTATTTTTCCTGTTATAATAATTGAGCTTTGGGGAGACATGTATGTAATTAGTTAAAAATGTTGTGCGTTTCGTTTCTTTCTTTCTTTTTTTTTTTTTAACCACGTTTATAGCAGCTTTATTTGTAATAGCGGAACAGGAAACAACCCAGATGTCCATCAATGGAGGAATGGGTACAGAAATTGTGGTATTTTTATACAATGGAATACTACTCAGCAATCAAAAAGGAGGAAATCATGAAATTTGCAGGCAAATGGTGGGATCTAGAAAAGATCATTCTGAGGGAAATAACTCATATTTTTTAATGTTTCATATTTTTATATTCTTTCGTTGGAAACTTGTTCCTGTTAGGAAAAAGTTAGGGTTAGGTTACGGTTAGGGTTAGGGGGTTAGGGTTATCGTTACGGTTATATCACTTTTCAGTTTTCCAGTTATAATGATTGAACAGTTGACACGTATGTGAATTAGTTTGCAAAGTTGTGCTTTGTGTTTCTGTTCTTTCGATGAAAACTTGTTTCTTTGCCGTACATTTCAATATATCACTTTTCAGATTTCCTTTATTCCTAATTGAGCTAGCGACACACATGTGATTTCATTTACAAAGAAGTGCTTTGCGTTTCTGTTCTTCTGTTGGAAACTTGTTTATGTGCTGTACAGTGTGATATATCACTATTTAATTTTCCTTTTATCATAATTGAACGGGAAACACTTATGTGAATTAGTTTACAAAGTTGTGCTGCGTTTCTCTTTTTGATGGAAACTTGTTTCTGTGCCGTACAGTGCCAGATAACACTTTTCTGTTTTCCTGTTTTCCTAATTGAGCGAGCAACACACATGTGATTCCGTTTAAAAGTAGTGCTTTGCTTTTATGTTCTTTCGTTGGAAACTTGTTCCTTTTAAAGGAACAAGTTGGGGTTAAGGGATAGGGTTAGGGTTGGGTTGGGTTAGGTTTAAGGTTAGGAGTTAGGGTTAGAGGTTAGGGTTAGGGTTAGGGTTAGGGTTATGGTTATGGTTAGGGTTAGGGTTAGGGTTAGGGTTAAAGTTACTATTAGGGTTAGGAGTTAGGATTACAAGGGTTAGGGTTACAGGGTTAAAGTTAGGGTTAAAGTTAAAGTTAAGGTTAGGGTTAGGGATAGGGTTAGGGTTAGGGGTTAGGGTTAGTGTTAGGGTTAATTTACAAAGTTAGGGTTACAAGGTTAGGGTTAGGGTTAGGGTTAGGTTATATCACTTTTCAGTTTTCCTGTTATAATAATTGAACACTGAAAGCAATTTGAATTAGTTTACAAAGTTGTGCTGCGTTTCTCTTTTTGGATGGAAACTTGTTTCTGTGCCGTACAGTGCCAGATAACACTTTTCAATTTTCCTGTATTCCTAATTGAGCGAGCAACACAAATGTGATTCTGTTTCAAAGTAGTGCTTTGCTTTTCTGTTCTTTCGTTGGAAACTTGTTCCTTTTAGGTACAAAAGTTAGGGTTAGGGTTAGGGTTAGGGTTAGGGTTAGGGTTAGGGTTTGGTTTAGGGTTAGGGTTATGGTTAGGGTTATGGTTAGGGTTAGGGTTAGGGGTTAGGGTTACTGTTAGGGTTAGTGTTAGGATTACAGGGTTAGGGTTACAGGGTTAGGTTGGGTTAGGGTTAGGGTTAGGGTTAGGGTTAGGGTTAGGGTTAGGGTTAGGGTTACAGGGTTAGGGTTACAGGGTTAGGGTTAGGGTTAGGGTTAGGTTATATCACTTTTCACTTTTCTGTTATAATAATTGAACAGGCGACACGTATGTGAATTAGTTTACAAAGTTGTTCTTTGCGTTTCTGTTCTTTCGATGGAAACTTTTTTCTGTGCTGTACAGTGCAAGATAACACTTTTCAGTTTTCCTGTATTCCTAATTGAGCGAGCGACACACATGTGATTCCATTTAAAAATAGTACTGTGCTATACTGTTCTTTTATTTGTAAACATGTTCCTTTGATGTATTATGCGATATATCACTTTTCAGTTTTCCTGTATTCCTAATGGAACGGGAAACACACATGTGATTTTGTTTCCAAAGTTGTGCTTTACCTTTCTGTTCTTACATTGGAAACTTCTTCCTGTACTCCAAAGTGGAAGATATCACTTTTCAGTTTTCCTGTATTCCTAATTGTGCAGGTGACACACATGTTACTTAGTTTACAAAGTTGTGCTTTACATTTCTGTTCTTTCATTGGAAACTTGTTTCTGTGACGTACAGTGCGAGATATCACTTTTCAGTTTTCCTGTATTCCTATTTGAACGGGCGACACACATTTGATTTATTTTCCAAAGTTGTGCTCTGCATTTCAGTTCTGTCATTGGAAAATTCTTTCTATGCTCTAAAGTGGGAGATATCTCTTTTCAGTTTTCCTGTATTCCTAATTGAACAGACGACACACATGTTACCTAATTTACAAAGTTGTGTTTTACATTTCTGTATTTTCGTTGGAAACTTATTTCTGTGCTCTAAAGTGGGAGATATCACTTTTTAATTTTCCTGTATTCCTAATAGAACGGACGACACACATGTTACCAAGTTTACAAAATTGTGCTTTACATTTGTGTTCTTTCATTGGAAACTTGTTTCTGTGACATACAGTGCGAGATATCACTTTTCAGTTTTCCTGTATTCCTATTTGAACGGGCGACACACATGTGATTTAGTTTCCAAAGTTGTGCTTTGCCTTTCTGTTCTTTCATTGGAAACTTCTTTCTTTGCTCTAAAGTGGGAGATATCACTTTTCAGTTTTCCCATATTCCTAATTGTACAGGCGACCCACATGTTAATTAGTTTACAAAGTTGTGCTTTACATTTCTGTTCTTTTCGTTGGAAACTTGTTTCTTTGAGGTACAGTCTTGAGATATCATTTTCAGTTTTCATGTAATCCTAATTGAACTGGCGACACACATTTGATTTAGTTACAAAAAGTTGTGCTTTGCGTTTCTGTTCTTTCATTGGAAACTTCTTTCTGTGCTCTAAAGTGGGAGATATCACTATTCAGTTTTCCTGTATTCCTAATTGAGTAGGCGACACAAATGTGATTTAGTTTAAAAAGTTGTGCTTTGCCTTTCTATTCTTTTGTAGGAAACTTGTTTCTATGCAATAAAGTGGGAGATAACACTTTTCAGTTTTCTTGTATTTCTAATTGAACAGGCTACATACATGTTACTTAGATTACAAACTTGTGCTTTACATTTCTGTTCTTTCGTTGGAAACTTGTTAGTGTGAGATACAATGCGAGATATCACTTTTCAGTTTTCCTGTAGTCCTAATTGAACGGGTGACACACATGTGATTTAGTTTCCAAAGTTGTGCTTTGCGTTTCTGTTTTTTATTGGAAACTTCTTTCTCTGCTCTAAAGTGGGAGATATCACTTTTCAGTTTTCCTGTGTTCCTAAAAGTGCAGGTGACACACATGTTACTTAGTTTACAAAGTTGTGCTTTGCGTTTCTGTTCTTTCGATGGAAAATTTTTCTTTGCTGTAAAGTTCGATATATCACTTTTCAGCTTTCCTGTACTCCTAATTGAGCGTGTGACACACATGTGATTTAGTTTACACTAGTGCTGCGTTTATATTCTTTAGTTGGAAACTTGTTCCTGTTAGGAACAAGTTAGGGTTAGTAATGAGGTTAAGGTTAGGGTTAGGGTAGGGTTAGGGTAGGGTTATGGTTTGGGTTAGGGTTAGAGGGTTAGGGTTAGTGTTAGGGTTAGGGTTAGGGTTAGGGTTAAGGTTATGGTTAGGGTTAGAGGTTTAGGGTTAGGGTTAGGGTTAGGGGTCAGAGTCAGGGTCAGGATCAGGGTCAGGGTCAGGGTCAGGGTTAGGGTTATGGGGGTTAGGGTTAGGGTTAGGAGGTTAGGGTTAGGGTTAGTTTTAGGAGTTAAAGTCAGGGTTTGGAGGTTAGGGTTAAGGGGTTAGGGTTAGGGTTAGGGGGTTAGGGTTAGGGTTAGGGTTAGTGGGTAAGGGTTAGGGTTAGGGTCAGGGTCAGGGTCAGGGTTAGGGTTAGGGCTAGGGCTAGGGCAAGGGTTAGGGGGCTAGGGATGGGGCTAGGACTTGGACTAGGGATAGGGGGCTAGGGCTAGGTCTAGGGGGATAGGGCTAGGGGGAAAGGGGAGTAGGGGACTAGGGCTAGGGCTAGGGCTAGGGGGCTAGGGCTGGGGCTAGGGGGATGGGGCTACGGATCAAGGGCTAGGGCTGAGGCTTGTGGCTAGTGGGCTAGGGCTGGGGCTAGGGCTAGGGTGCTAGGGTTTGGGCTAGGGTCTAGGGCTGGGGCTAGGGGCCTAGTGCTATGGGGCGAAGACTAGGGCTAGGACTAGAAGGCTAGGGCTAGGGGGCTAGAAGGCTAGGGGGCTAGGAGGCTAGGACTAGGGTGCTAGGGCTAGGACTAGGGGGCTAGGGGAAGGAGGCTAAGGCTAGCGGGCTAGGGCTAGGGGGCTAGGGCTAGGATTAAGGTAAGGGGAGAGTGTTAGGGTTAGGGGGTCAAGGGTTAGTGTCAAGGGTCAGTGCCAGGGCCGCGGTCAAGGCCAGGACCAGGGCTGCCAGGGCCAGGGCCAGGGCTGACAGGGCCAGGGCCAGGGCTGTCAGGGCCAGGGCCAGGGCTGTCAAGGTCAGGGCCAGGCCTGTCAGGGTCAGTTTCAGTGCTGTCAGAGTCAGGGCCAGGGCTGTCAGGGTTAGGGTTAGGGGTTGGGGATAGGGTTAGGGTTAGGGTTAGGGTTAGGGTTAGGGTTAGAGGGTTAGGGTTAGGGGTAGGGTTAGGATTAGAGGTTTAGGCTTAGGATAAGAGGGTTCGGGTAAGGGTTAGGGTTGGGGTTAGGGTTAGGTCTTAGGGGATGGGTTAGGGGTTAGGGTTAGGGTTAGTGTTAGGGTAAGAGGTTAGGGTTAGGGTTAGCGTTAGGGTTAGCATTAGGTTTAGGGGGTTAGAGTTAGGGTTAGGGTTAGGGGGTTAGGGTTAGGATTAGTGTTACTGTTAGGGTCATGGTCAGGGTCAGGGTAAGGGTTAGGGTTAGGTCTAGGGCTAGGGCTGTGGCTGGGGCTGGAGGCTAGGGCTGGAACTAGGGGCTGGGGGGCTGGGCCTGGGGCTAGGGGGGCTAGGAGGCAAGGGGCTGGGGCTGGGGGCTGGGGACTAGGGCTAGGGGGCTATGGCTAGGGGCTAGGGGGCTAGGTCTGGGGCTAGGACTAGGACTAGGGCTGCGGGCTAGGGCTAGGACTAGGGGCTAGGGGGGCTGCGGGCTGGGGACTGGGGGCTACTGCTGGGCCCTGGGGCTATGGCTGGTTTAGGGGGGGGGGGCTGGGGCTAGGGGCTAGGGCTGATGCTGGGGACTGGGGGGCTGGGGCTGGGGTAGGATAGGGCTGGGTCTGGGGCTGGGGGCTGGGGGCTGGGACTGGGGGCTAGGGCTGGGGCTGGGGGGCTAGTGCTGGGGATAGGATTAGGGCTGGGACTAGGGGCTTGGGCTCGGGGGGCTAGTGAGCTAGGGGGCTAGGAGGCTAGGGCTAGGGGGTTAGGGCTAGGGGGCTAGGACTAGGGGTAGGACTAGGGGCTAGAGCTAGGGGCTAGGGGGCTAGGGGCTGGGGCTAGGGGGGCTCTGGCTGGGGGCTGGGGGGGGCTGGGTCTGGGGCTGGGACTAGGACTAGGGCTCTGGGGCTAGGGCTAGGACTGGGGGCTGGGGCTGCTGGGCTGGGGGACTAGGGGCTGGGGCTAGGCCTGGGGGGCTAGGGCTGGGCTAGGGGCTAGGGCTGGGGGGCTAGGGATAGGGCTGAAGCTAGGGGCTGGGGGGCTGGGGCTGGGGCTGGGGCTGGGGCTGGGGCTGGGGCCTGGGGCTGGGACTAGGGGCTAGGGCTGGGGCTGGGGGCTGGTGCTAGGAGGCTAGGACTAGGGCTGGGACTAGGGGGCTTGTGCTTGGGGGCTGGGGCTGGGGACTGGGAGGCTGGGGCTGGGGCTGGGGCTGGGGGCTGGGACTAGGGCTAGGACAGGGGCTAGGGCTGGGGGGCTAGGGGGCTACGGGTTAGGAGGCTAGGGCTAGGGGGCTAGGGCTGGGGCTATGGGGCTAGGCAGCGGGTTGGGCTTGCGGGTTAGGGCTAGGGGGCTAGGGCTGGGGCTAGGGGGCTAGTGCTAGGGGACTAGGACTAGGACTAGGACTGGGGGGGCTAGAGCTGGGGGGCTAGGGCTAGGGCTAGGGGGTTAGGGCAAGGGGGTTGGGCTAGTGGGCTAGGGCTAGGGGGCTAAGACTAGGGTTAGGGTTAGGGGTTAGGGTTAGGGTTAGGGGGTCAAGGGTTAGGGTCAAGGGTCAGGGCCAGGGGTCAGGGTCAGGGCTGTCAGGGTTAGGGTTAGGGTTAGGGGTTAGGGTTAGGGGTTATGGTGAGGGTCAAGGTTAGGGTCAGGGTCAGGGCCAGGGCTAGGGCTGCCAGGGCCAGGCCCAGGGCCAGGGAGAGGGCCACAAGGGCTGCCAAGGTCAGGGCCGTCAGGGCTATCAGGGCGAGGGCCAGGGCTGCCAGGGCCAGGGCTGTCAGGGCCAGGGCTGTCAGGGCCAGGGCCAGGGCTGTCAGGGCCAGGGCCAGGTCTGTCAGAGTCAGGGCCAGGTCTGTCAGGGTGTTGGAATCCGCGTGATTGTCTCGCGGGCAGAAAACGCATAGCGGGCACAAAGGGTCCTTCGCAACAAGCCTTTATTACAGTCAATCGATGAAAGGAGGAGAAGAGAGCAGGCCCGGCCACCTTGCGGGCGCGGGCAGCGCTCGCATTGGCCGATGTAAACCTCGGCATCCCGCGGGCCGGGGCCAGGGCGGGCAAGCCCCTGGCAGGGAGAGGTAGAGTAGGAGAGGGATGAGAGCCCCAGGGCCCAGAAGTGGTGCTGTTTATATAAGCCCTGGTCTCACCTAAGTGACGTGTCAATACCCCGATTGGCTGCTCACATTTACCCCACCTGATGACTCGTGCCCAGTGTTATAGCGTGCTTATGCAATTTGCGTAACCAGCGCATGCATACTGGGGAGTTTTTTTACAGTTTTGAGGGCAAATGTCAGCGCCACTTAGTGGCGTCTGAGTCTCAGCTCTCCACATCCCCTTTTGTTTTAATAAATGAAAACTTCCTTAAAGCCAATAAGCATGGCACAAGATAGCACTAAGCTCGATCAAGCGAGTTCCTTCTTTGGGAGTAAGCGATCAAGCTTTAGATCACTTCCTTTCCCCACCAGGTGCAATGGAGACAAGTCCTCTGGGTGCAGGGGCTAAGGGAAAAGAGTAAAAGGAGGTGACACCCATTCCGTGCAATGGAATAAAATTCCAGGGAGTGCAAGGCTGTCATCCTCCTATCTAGGTACCATAGCCACTTAGGCAAAGGCAACATTGACTTGGATCACTCATCGACTCAGGGCAATGGGTAAAACCCTGAGGTGCATCGACTGAGTGTCACAGTCTGTTTTAATTTTTAACATGGATAGCAAATTTTGGGAGATGATCCTTGTTTCAAGGCTGGCAAGCGTTTTGTGATCGCGACCTAGTCACGTTTATGTTGGGTATTGAGTTTGCAGAACAACCAGGTAAAAACACTAAGCCACAACATAGTGCTGCACCAAACATTCAACCCCACCCAATCTTAAAGTCTGAAACCCAGGGTAATAAGTCATCTGTAGGCGATGAATACACTGCGTGTAGAATTAGTGGCCATCCTCACGCATTTGACTCTTCAAGTGGTAGCAGGTGTATCTGTTGAAGATCATCTTCAGCTGTCACCAGCTTTCACAAGAGGCGCTCGGTACACAGAATGGATTGTTTCTTCCTGGCTAGGGCTGGGGGCTGGGGCTAGGGGCTGGGGACTGGGGGCTAGGGCTGGGCCTCGGGGCCTAGGGCTGTGGCTCGGGAGCTAGGGCTGGGGGGCTGGGGCTAGGGCTGAGGCTGGGGGTGGGGGGCTAGGGCTGGGGCTAGGGCTGGGAGCTGGGGCTGGGGGCTAGGGGTGAGCTGGGGGCTGGGGCTGGTGCTAGGGGCTGGTGCTGGGGGCTAGGGTAGGGCTAGGACTGGGGGGGCTGGGGCTAGGGGATAGGGGCTAGGGGCTAGGAGGCTAGGGCTAGGGGCGAGGGCTAGGCTGGAGTGTCTAGGGCAAGTGGGTTGGCTAGTAGGCTAGGGCTGAGGGGCTATGGCTAAGGTTAGGGTTAGGGGGTTAGGTTTAGGGTTAGGAGGTCAGGGTTAGGGTCAAGGGTCAGGGCCAGGGTCAGGGTCAGGGCCAGTTCCAGGGCCGCCAGGGCCAGGGCCAGGGCTGACAGGACCAGGAGCAGGGCTGCAGGGCCAGGTCAAGTGATGCCAGGGACAGGGCCAGGGCCGTCAGGGCTATCAGGAAATGGTCCCAGGTCTGCCAGGGCCAGGGTTGTCAGAGTCAGGGCCAAGGCTGTCAGGGTCAGGGTCAGTGCTGTCAGGGTCAGGGTCAGGGCTGTCAGGGTTAGGGTTAGGTTTAAGGGTTAGGGTTAGGGTTAGGAGGTAGGGTTAGGGTCAAGCGTTAGGGTCAAGGGTCAAGGCCAGGGCCCGGGCCAGAGCTGCCAGGGCCAGGGCCAGGGCCAGGAGAGGCCGCCAAGGGCTGATTGGTCCAGGGCCATTGGGCTATCAGAGCCTGACCAGGGCTGCCAGGGCCAGGGCTGTCAGAGTCAGAACCCAGGGCAGTCAGGATCAGGGCCAGGGCTGTCAGGGCCAGAGCCAGGGCTGAGCCCAGGGCCAGGGCCAGGGCTCTCAGGGCCAGGGCCAGGGCTGTCAGGGCCAGGGCCAGGGCCAGGGAGAGGGCATAAAGGGCTGCCAGGGCCAGGGCCATCAGGGCTATCAGAGCCTTGGCCAGGGCTGTCAGGGCCAGGGCTGTCAGGATCAGGGCCAGGGCTGTCAGGGCCAGAGCCAGTGCTGTCAGGGCCAGGTCCAGGGCTCTCAGGGCCAGGGCCAGGGCTGTCAGGGCCAGGGCCATGGCTGTTAGGGTCAGGGCCAGGTCTGTCAGGGTGTTGGAAGCAGCGTGATTTGTCTCATGGCAGAAAAAGCACGCAGGCACAAGGGTCCTTCCAGCACAAGCCTATATTACAGTCAATCTATGAAAGGAGGAGAGGAAGGCGGGCCCGGCCACCTCGCGGGCATGGGCGGCGCTGGCATTGGCCGATGGACACCACAGCATCCCGGGGGCCGTGGTCAGGCGGAAAAGCCCGGCGATAGATAGGGGGGAGGAGGAGAGGAGAGAACAGTGCCAGGGCCCAGAAGTGGCACTGTTTATATAAGCCCTGGTCAAACCTAAGTGACGTGTCAATACCTGATTGGCTGCTCACTCTTTACCCGCCTGATGACTGGGGCCCAGCGTGCTTAGTGTGCTTATGCAATTTGCGCAACCAGCATGCGTACTGGAGGTTTTTACAGTTTTGAGGCAAAATGTCAGCGCCACCTAGTGGCATCTGAGTCTCAGCTCTCCACATCCCCTTTTGTTTTAATAAATGAAAACTGCCTTAAAGCCTATAAGCGTGTCACAAGAGAGCCCTAAGCTCGATCAAGCGGGCTCCTTGTTTGGGAAGTGGCGATCAAGAGCTTTAGATTACATCCTTACCCCACCAGGTACAATGGAGACAAGTCCTCTGTGTGCAGGGCTAAGGGAGATTAAATTAAAAGGTGACACCCATTCCGTGCAATGGAATAAAATTCCAGGGAGTGCAAGGCTGTCATCCTCCTATCTAGGTACCATAGCCACTTAGGCAAAGGCAACATTGACTTGGATCACTCATCGACTCAGGGCAATGGGTAAAACCCCTGAGGTGCATCGACTGAGTGTCACAGTCTGTTTTAATTTTTTAACATGGATAACCAAATTTTGGGAGATGATCCTTGTTTCAAGGCCACAAGTGTTTGTGATGATCGCGACCTAGTCACGTTTATGTTGGGTACTGAGTTTGCAGAACAACCAGAGTAAAAACACTAAGCCCCAACATAGTGCTGCACCAAACATTCCAACCCCCACCCAATCTTAAAGTAAGAAAAGGTAGAAGAAACCCAGGGTAATAAGACATCTGTGGGCGATGAATCCACTCGAGTAGAATTAGTGGTCAACCCCCGCCGCCCTTGACTCTTCAAGTGGTAGCAGGTGTATCTGTTGAAAGATCATCTTCAGCTGTCACCAGCTTTTGAGTGAGGTGCTCGGTACCCAGAATGGATTGTTTTTTTCTTCCTGTGGAAAACACAGACAGCTCCCTGGATCTTATTAAGATAGGATCCGGGCCTTTCCATTGACCAGTTAAGACATCCTTCCATTTGATCATTTCCTTGGGCCTAGGGCCTAAGCTGTGGCGATCAGCCACGAATGGCTTTGATTGTCCAAATTCAAAAAATTAAGTGTGAAGAGTGCCAAGGAAACAGTCACTCGTGGCACTGAGGGCAGAGCCTCCTTGACTCTCCCTTTTGTTTTATTAAGTAGGATTTTAGGGTGCGGTGAGCATGTTTAATAATACCCTGACTTTGAGGGTTATATGGGAGACCCGTTAGATGGGTCACTTTTATTGGATGACAAAACTGTCCAAATTTTTGAGAAGTATAGGCCGGCCCATTGTCAGGTTTTAGAATTTTGGGCTTTCCCCAGGCCTCCATGTCTCTAGGCAATGTTGAATAACATGGGCTGCCTTTTCTCCAGTCAGGGAGAAGCAAACACAACTCAGAGCAAGTATCAACAGAAACATGCAAATATTGAAGTTTACCAAAAAATGAAATGTGAGTAACATCCATCTGCCACACTTGTAGTGGACAGATTCCTCTGGGATTAATCCCAACATGAGGCATAGGTAAGGAGCTGACAACAATTTTGACATTGGGTAACAATATCTCTAGCGTCTTTTCTAGTTGTATCAAATCGATGTGTGATGACTCAGCTTTAACATGAAAAATTTATGAAACTCCTTACCAATTCTAAATTTGATTTATGTTAGGGTTAGGTTTGGGTTGGGGTTAGGGTTTAGGGTTAGGGTTAGGGTTAGGGTTAGGGTTAGAGGGTTAGGGTTAGGGTGGCGTGTGAGGGTTAGGGTTAGGGTTAGGGTTAGGGTTAGAGTTAGGAAATTAGTTAGGGTTAGGGTTTGGGTTTAGGGTTAGGGTTAGTGTTAGGGTTAGTGTTAGGCTTAGGTTGAGGTTAGGTTTAGGGTTAGAGTTGGGGTTGGGGGGTTAGGGTTAGGTGTTAGGAGTTAGGGTTAGATTTAGGGATAGGGT
>JAEOAE010000855.1:0-22913 GCA_036365155.1 Meriones psammophilus
GCGTTCCGACTTGCGAGCTGCAGATAGCTGCGCTCAAAAGCTAACAAAGCCCCGCATGCGGAGCTCCCATATCTGTCTTCCTAAACAGGTTGTGGTGCTGCGGCAGCTGCAGACGCTGTCCCACTGAGATGCCTCTCTGCTGTATCTTCGCTCAACAGCGGCACAGCAACAGCAGGCAAAAATTTTTCATCGCGTTGGCTGCGGTAATAATCGCACGAGTAATTGCTGGGCCTGCTGCTGCTGCTCCTGTTCCTGCTGCTGCCGCTCCTGTTCCTGCTGCTGCCGTGCTGCTGCTGCTTCCTCGCTGTTGCTGGTTCTGCTCCTGGCTGCTCCTGCTCCTGCCCTGCTTTCTGCTGCTCCTGCCCTGCTGCTCCTGCTCCCTGCTCCTGCTCCCGCTGCTGCTGCTCCGTCCTGCTGCTGCATGTGGTGAGCGCTGATGGCTGAGTCAACAGCTCCACGCCCGGCGCCCGAAGGCGAGGAACCAGTATCAGCAACAGCAGACGCTGAGGAGTAGCAGCAGTCCTCGGCAGCGCGCTGCTGCAGGAACGCCTGATGATGCAAAGGGGCAATCTGAAGCCGGAAAACACCAGACGGTGTAACGCAAAAGAACTGCTGTGACTGTTAAGTGGCAGCAAGGGCGTTTGCTTCAGACGCATGTATAACACCCTTGTCAGTGACCTCGTGTTCTCTTTGTTGACTTTCTGCGATGGCTGCTGAGCTTGCTGCATACGGAAAAGCCGCTGTTTGGGGTCTGCTGCTGCAGGTGCCGCTGCTTCGCAGGTGGCACTGTCGTGTCCCAGGCGGCTCTTTCTTGCGGAGATGTCTGTCAGCGCTTTTCCAGTTGCTGCTGCTGCTGCAGCCACTGCGAGAGCCTTTGCACCCTCAGTACCAATCTGGCGCCAGCAGTCGCACTACTAGCGCATGCAGACGCGGCCATGTTCTCCAGCACTGCACCAGCACATGCATGTTCCTCTCTTGCACAAGCAGCGGTGGCTGCTATTCTCTCTCGATGTAGTCGCACCAGGGTCACTTTGCCTGTTGCACCTGCTGCTTTCTGTTCCACGTGTGCACCGAGGGGAGTCGAGACCGAGTGCATCACCATAGCAGCAGTGCCGCAGCAGCAGTCGCAACGCAGAGGAGCAGCAGCAGCTGCTGCGTGCCTCACTAGCGCATGCACGAAAGACAAAAGCATCGTCTTCCAGCAGGATGAAACAGTAAACGGGTATGTGCAGACGCCCAACAGCAAGAGAACACCCCACACCCCCAGTCTGCTTCCTCTTCCAAAGACACCTGGTTCCGCAGACAAACAGAACTACTACCCACATGTTCCGTCCCGTTGCACGCTGCTGCTGCTGCTGCCTTGTTGCTGTGATTGCTGCTGCTGCTGCTCGCTGTGTCCTGTTACTGTTGCTCCTGCTGTCGCTGTGCCATTGCTGCTGCTGTCGCTGCTCTTCCCTCCTGTTGCTGTGGATGTCGCAGACAAGGGGGCGGCTCGTGGAACGAGGACTGACGATTCTAAAGACATGCAAGATGATGTCTAAGTTCGATGAAGCAGCAGCTTCATGTCTGCGGAATTCTGCTGCTGCAGCCGCTGCGGCCGCAGCTCCGGTGTGCCTACCTGCTGCTGCTTCTTTGAATGCGTCTCTCTTCGCACCTGGTCCTACACAGTCGACAGAAACATATGCTGCAGCAGCATCTCCGTTGTTGCTGTGCTGCTGGGCTGCAGCGAGTTCTCGAGAGTCTGGGGCTGTAACGGGTCTGCTGTGCATCAGCAGACTGCAGACAAATCCCCGCCAGTCTGAGCTGTTCGCTTTGCTTGTGCGTCGTCAGTGGCTGCATGCCGTGCAATCTCGTCCTCCTCTTCACAGGCTTTGACAGCAGCAACAGCAGCAGCGTGCCCCTTAAGCAGCAGCAGCACTTCTCTGAGCAACAGCGGCGGCGGGGCAGCAGCAGGAGGCGAAAGATGCAGCACCGAGAGGAGAAGCAGAACAGTTGAAGGACTTCCCAGTACTAACAGGATGAAGACCGCCAGAGAGAGATATACCAGTGTCTTTGCTGCAGCTAAGGTGCTGTGTAGGTGAAGGACCTGCATGCGCAGTTCAAGCCAACACCAGCTGAGAGAATCGTGCTTGACAGCAGGTGAAACGTATGATGAAGAGAACTGCTGCTGTCAGAGACGCAATCGCCGGCGGCAGCTGGTGTTGTCAGCGGCAGCTGCTGCAGACAACAGAACCAGTTTGCTGACCTGTCGAAGCAATGCAGCCACTGCGCCAGCAATTCAACGGGTGGTGTACAGCGGCGGCAGCGAGTTAACAGCAGCTGTGGGGAAGCTGAAGAAAGGCTGTCGCTTTGTTTGGAGATCACAGAAGACTTTTTGGTGCAGCACGAGTGCATGCGGCCTTGACTGATGATATTGTGGCCATCGTAGCTGCTCGCTGTGTTGCTGCTGTCGCTGCTCCTCGCTGTGTTGCTGCAGTCGCTGCTGCTCGCTGTGTTGCTGCTGCTCGGTATCTTGCTGCTGTCACTGCTGCTCTTCATGCTGCTGCTGTTGCTGCTGCTCGATGTGTTGCTGCTGTTGCGTCCACCTGCTGCTTCGCTGTTGCTGCACTGATGCTCTTCTAGTGGCGTAACGCTGCAGTGGCCCTGACTGCAGCAGAAGTCCCTGGAGAACAACATTCAGCAATATCATCTCTGGTTGTTCGTTCTCCTTCTGCAGCAAACATCTCTGCTCGCTCTCTGAAACCGCAGGCCTGCTCATCAGCAGCACTGCTGCTCAACCCAGTGCCCCTGCTGCACTCCCACTGCTGCTGTTGCCACCTCCGCTGCCGACGTTATCTGTACTGCGAGAAAGGCTTTTACTACTGCTGCTGCTGCTGCTGTCGCTGTTGCCGCTGCCACAACTGCTGCCTGTGACTGGTGCTGCTGCCTCGCGCCAGTCGGAGACCAGGTCAGCTGTTGCAGAGCGTTGTGGTGGCAGCTGCTTCTGTGACATCACCGATCACTTCAACAAGATGCTGCTGCTGCAGGAAGCACTTCTGTTGCTGCTTGATTCGCGAAGCAGACGCTGTTCTGCTAGTGACTGTTCTGCTGCTGCTGCTGCGTGTCTTGCTGCTGCTGTTGCTGCTGTTGCTGCTGCTGCTCCTGCTGCTGCTGTTGCTGCTGTACTGCTGCTGTTGCTGCTGCTGCTGTTGCTGCTGCTGCTGCTGTTGCAGCGAGTGCAGCTGCTGCTGCTGTTCTTCTCTCGCCTCAAGACCGAACAGCAGCAGGCCTCAGCTGCATGCACAACGTGAGCAGCAGTGCTGTCAGTCTGCTGCAGCAGTGCTGCCAGCTCGAGCAGCAGCAGCTGCCAGCACTTCACTGTCTGGCTTCTGCTCCTCAAAAAAAAAGAAGATCCCCATGATGCAGCTTCTGCTGCTTTTGCATCTGCTGCCCTCACACGGCGTCTGATCATCTTTGCTCTGCTTGCTGCCTCCTCACAGCAAAGGCTTGCTGCTGCAGCTGTTGCACCTGCAGCACTTTGATTGCTGATGCGTTCGCACAGCTTCTGCTCCTTCTGTGGCTGCTGGAGCTGCTGCTTCAGTCACTGCTTGCTCAGGCTAAGTTGATGCTGCTGCTTTTGCTTGCACCGTCTGCAGGGCATTGGCTAGGCACAGCTGCCATCGGCCGGACGAAGGCAGCTCCAGCCATAGCGGCATCCAGCATCCTCTCCGGAGAACACGCCAGCAACAGCAGAAACAACCGCCACCTTTGTTGCGCTGCTGCTGCTGAGAGCGCAGGCCTGCAGAGACTCTCTAAATGTGACGAGGTCACCTGCGCTTGCACTGCTGCTGCTGCATCTGCTCCCTGGTGCAATGCTAACGCATCTGCTGCGCTTTCTATCTTCGCTGGCTTCTGCCTTGCTTCTAACAGATGTAGGGCTGTCTGGCTGTTGCTCCCTGGAAGAGATATACAAGGAGATATGTCTTTCTTTCATATGTCTGCTGTTGCAGCTGCTGTCCACCTAGCTGCTGCTGCTGCTGTTGCTGCGGACGTGGCTGCTGCATGGGGCACGAACCACATCAAACAGACGATCGAAGTCTTCCTGCTGCTGCTGCTTTCTTGCGAGGGGACGCTGGCAACGTCCTGCTGCTGCTGCAGCTGCTCTCTAGCGCAGTTGCATTTTCAGCACAGTCTCCTCCCACCCGTACAGTACTACCCCCTTTTCTCTTTAGGTCTTCACTGTTGCTGCTATGGCATGCTTGAATCTGCTGGTCCAGCTCCAGCTCCATGCTGCTCATCTAGCAGCAGTTGCATGCCCTCCCCTCCGATAAAACGCCTGCAGCACACCACGCAGCTCATCTGCTCGCCTCGCTGCTGCTCCAGCTTCTGCTGCTGCTGCTTCTTCTCCTGCTGCTGCTGCTGAAGAAGCACTGCTGCTGCTGCTGATCTCCTGTGCTTCACCTCCTGCAGCTGCTGCTGCTGCTCCCTTCTTTTGTGCCTCTAGCCGCTCCACTGCAGCACTGTGCTGCCTTGAACAGTGCTGCTGCAGCAGCTGCTCAGCGTTGAACAACTGCTTGCGGGTGCGCAACCTGCTGCTATTCTGCTGCCCGTCTCATCATCACTGCGTTGTGTGCGAAAACTTGAAAGCGCAATTTCCCGACGTTCTGTGCAGCGAGCTGGTGCTGCCTCTTCTGCTGCCGTCTCGTCGCCTGCAGTTCGGTGAGAAACCAGCGACTGCCAGCTTCTGCCCAGAAGAGCTTCCGCTGCTCGAGCTGCTGATACCTGCTGCAGATGTTGCTGCAGAGCAGATCGCCTAGAAAACTCATCTTTCCTGCAGGTGATGCTCTCAGGATTTCCGACGGTCTCATCGAAAGGAGAAGATGTTCCTGCTGCGCCAGCACTGCTGCTGCTTTGCTGCTGCCGCAGCCTGCTGCTGCTGCTGCTGTTGCTGCTATTGCTGCTGCTGCTGCTGCCGCTGCTGCTGCTGCTGCCGCTGCTGCTGCTGCCGCTGCTGCTGTTGCTGCTGTTGCTGCTTCCTGCTGCTGCCGCTGCTGCTGCTGCTGCTGTCCTGCTGCTCTCGTTCATTTTTTCTGCTGCTGTTGCTGCCGTTGCTGCTGCTGTGTCGCGTGGATTTCGCGGCTGCTTCATTGTGACCTTTGCTGGCGTCTGCTGCTGTTCTTTCCTCCTGCTGCATTGCTGATCTATCTTTCATTAACGAAGGATGTGCCTGACTGCCAGGCTTTGGGCGTCCTTCCTTCTTCTTCTGTTTAGGTGCGGTGCTGCGTGGGCTGCACTCACAGCTTGCTGCAACAAATCAACTGCTGCTGTCAGCAGCGGTCGCCGTAGCTCCCTTCCTGAGGCAGCGCCAGATGAAGACGCGGTGCCACACACATCGACAGCAGGTCGCTCTCTATGAGTACCGCTGATATCGCTCTTTGCTGCTGCTGCCGCTGCAGGTGGTATTGTCTTCTAGCTTGCTTTGCTGCTGGCTGTCGTGCTGCTGATACACTGCAAGCTGCAGACGCTTGCCGTCAAGAGAGCCTGACCTGCTGCTGCTGCTGCTGCGTCTGTTCTGAACGTGACGCCACAGCAGCAGCAGCCTCTGCTGCGCAACGCTGCGAGCCCCAGCCCCTCTGCGTTGCTGCAGAACAGTACTTTCTGGTGCGCTACCTCGTGCTGCTGTTCCCACCATAGACACTGCTGCATTCATTGCTGCTGTTGCAATCCGCTGCTCGTCTCCCGACGACTTTGCTGCTGCCGCCGCTGCCGTTGTCTTCACTCCGTGCTGCTGCTGCAATAGCCTTGAGACCCTGCTGCTGCTGCTGCTGATCTTCTTCTTCGACCTGCTGCCCTGCCCGCTGCTAATCCTCTGCTCCTGCTGTTCTGTCATTGATGCCTCACCAGAACAGCGGTTCGCTCGGCACTCCGTCGCTGTGCGGCAGCACGCTGCTGTCTGCTCTTTGCTGCTGATCTGCTGCGTTTGCCCGCAACACGCTCCTGCATTGCTGGCGAACAGCACGTAGCAAGCAGGCATGCTCGAGATAGTGCTGCACCTCGGATGTGCAGGACCCTACCATAGCAGCAGCAGATTTACCAGCAGCAGCAGAGTCGGCAGCAGCACAGGCAGCAGCAGCAGAGTCAGAAGCAGCAGCAGAGTCAGCAGCAGAGTCAGCTGCAGCAGCAGTGCTCAGCAGCAGCAGGGCAACAGCAACAGATCTGCAGCCCAACAGTTTTGAGCAGGCGAGCCAGTAGGGGTGAAGCGCTAGTGTTATCACGAATGATGAGCGCAGATATTCCGCGTGCTCCAGAAGAAGCTGCAGCTCTTTCTCAGGCAGTTCTGCAGACTGAGGCGATGTGCAGCAGAGCCACGTTGCTGCGCAGAGATGCGTCTCCAGCCCTCCAGTGCTCGACACACCGCCAGCAGCCGTCCACCTGCTGCTGTTGCTGCTGCGGGGAAAGTGATGCATGCAGCATCCAAAGTTGTTTGCTGCTACACCATCAAATGCCGCAGATAGTGAGGAGAGCTGCTGTGATGCCTTGGCCCACGAGCGTCACCAACAGAAGAGCGCTGAGAAACGACAGGTCAGCAGCTGCTTAAAGTCAGCAGCAGCAGCAGAGTCAGCAGCAGCAGCAGGACCAGAGTCAGCAACAGGACCAGAGTCAGCATTTCAGGACCGGAGTCAGCAGCAGGATGTTTCTTCTGCAGCAGGACCGAACAGTCTGCTCTTGGTCAGCAGCAGGCAGCAGAGGTAAGCAGCAGCTTCAGGACCAGAGTTACCAACAGCAGCAATCACCTGCAGCTGCTGCAGGGCAGGAACTGAATTCTGGAGCTGCTTTTGACTGTGGCATCAGGATGACCAGGCACGACTGCAAAGGGACTTAATATCTGCTTGAGGACGGGCGGTGTGCTACTGCTAAAGGAAGTTGCAAAGTCTTCTCTGGCGGAGGGGCTTTGCTGCATCGACCGCGATGGGAGGCTGTTAATGCAATCGTTCCTGCAAACGGAAAAAGGGACGCCGCGTTCCTCCGTGGACTGCTGCTGCTGCTGGAGCAAATGAGGTGGTTCTCTTCAGACATTTCTTCACATGCGTTTTGCATCTTCCTCAAAAGTACTCCACGATGACTCCACCCGCGCATGGAATCCAATTTGGACCTTTTGCAATACATATTCAGCACCTATTCACGCTGCTCTCTGGCCTTGCGAACGCCCATGCTGCTCGTAAACGTGTAGCTGTCCCTGCTGTTGCTGCTGTTACCTGCAGGTGCTGTTGCTGCTGTTGTGCTGGTACGTGATGCTGTTGCTGCTTTGTTGCTGCTGCTGTTGCTGCTGTTTGGTTGCTGTTCCGGTTGCTGCTGTTGCTGCTGGCTGTTTACCTGTTGCTCTCGGCGTCGCTTGCCTCCCTCAACGAAAGTGTACAGCTGCAGCAGCAGGTAGCGCTGCGAGGCGCCTGCACCCCTCAGACAAATCGCTTCTGCAAACAGCACCCGAGAGCAATGCAGGAGCAGCAGCACGAGATCAAGCAGCAGCTGGACGTCGTCGACGTCGATGAACCAGCACTATTGCAAATGAGTAGATCCCACAACGCTTTCTTCGGCAACAGCAACTTTAGATAGTTAATGCCGGGTGTAAGAAAGCTTAGATTGAAGAAGTCCACGCACAGCAGTCCTCGCGACAACGCCTCTCTGTGTCTACCTCAGTTCCTCCTGCTGCAGCAGAAGCGCAGTCTCCAGCTGCTGCTGCTTCGACGTGTGGAAGAGCGCAAACTGCTGCAGCGAGTTTTCGTGCTGCTGCGCGCCACAGAGGTAGCACACCATGCCGCTGAGTGCTGCTCATTTCCTGCTGCCCACTTCAACACCTTCTGTCGCCACTTGCTGCTGACAGAAGACCTGCTCCTGCAGCTGCATCTGCAGCTTGCTGCTTCGAGCCTCCCCCAAGCACGTCGTCTCTGCGACCTCCCATTGTACTACCCAGCGTTACATATATATAATTGAACAAACTTGCATCTCTTTCACTCTCTCTATGTATGTGTATATATGTCTCTTTGAACAAAGATTTATCTACAGATGCCAAAGCAAGGCTTCATAAGACTTGTGGAACAGCTGGACATGTTGTAAGTGTGTTGAATAGATGTCTGCAGACCCTCTCTGTCACAAGAGCTGCAACAGGAGTCCAACGATATGTGTAGGTCTACTGCTTCGTTGCTGTTGATGGGTGGGGTGCGTTGCAACGTATAGAGATGATGCGTCCCGCATATTTACAGCAGAGCATGATACTAAGAATATTTCAATGTGCCCCTGAAGCACCCATGCCTGCGCTCTGCTGTGCTGCGCTGCTGCAGTCAAGTAAGAGCAGCCGCTGCTGCGTGACGCACTGCTGGGGAGCCACAGATGCGTGCAGGGGCTACCACGAAGACGGAAGCGTGTCTGCTGCTGTAAAGAACTCCAGACGTTGTAAGAGCAGCTGTAGCAGCAGACTCACAATGCAAGAGGCCAGCGCAGAAGGCAAAGCTTTGAAGACGTGCTGCACCGCAGCTGCAGTTCGACATCTGCTGCGGCATGGGAGAGATTTTGTTGATTTGCTGCTGAATCTCCTTTCATCTGTTCCGACTCTGGTGTCCTGCTGCTGCTGCTGCTCTTGATGCTGCTGCTGCTCTTGCTGCTGCTGCTGCTACCTGCTGTTCTTGGTGTTCGCAAGGCAGGAGCCATGGGAGGTGCAGCTGCTGGAGCTGCTGCGTCAGGACGTCTCTGGCTGGTTCAGCTGCTGCTGTCTTAGCAGCGTCAGTGGGGTGGCTGTTTCTCGGCCTCGTGGAGCTGCTGCTGCTGCTGCTGCTGCGAAGCAGTGCGATAACAGATTGCGTCGGTGAACAAGTGCCAGGGCGATGCCCTCTGCTGCAGGGAGGACGGCGCAAGACTTTCTTTGTGGGTGAGACTCGCTTCTCGCAGCAGAACAGCAGCGTAAAAGAGAAGCTGGTGCTGCTGCTGCTGCTCCTGCTTCTGGCGCTGCTGCTTGCTCCTGGTTGCCCAGCGCTGCTGTTGCTGCTGCTGAAGTCCATGACAGGCAGTGCAACATCGCCAGCAGCAGTTGCGGCAGGCGGCGCAACAGCAGCTGCTGCAGTCGAGGGCTTCGCTTCTGTGCTGCAGCAGCGGCGGCAACTGCTGCAGCGTTTCAGCAGCAGCAGCACTGACATACCACGGCTGGTGGCGTCTCAACAGCAGCAAAGACAGCGTCAGCAGCAGGTGATCTGCTGCACCGATAGCAGCAGCAGCACGAGCAGCAGTCACTGTTGCATCGCACAAAAGCAGCAGCTTGAGCAGCGCATCGGCTGCAGCTCTAACAGCAGCTCCCACGCCGTCCAGGCGCATGTACACTGAGGCTTCCACTGTCCTTCTGTGCCTTCGGCTGTCTCTTTAAAAAAGCTTCTGTCAGCGTCCGATGGCAAGACGACTTGCTGCTCACCAGTGAACTGCTGTGTATCTCCCAGCCGCTGCAGCGACAGCCCACCTGCTGCTGCTCCAGCAAACAGCAACACCGAAGCACCTGCAGCAGCAGAGCAGCAAACATGTGGCTGCGAAAGACCGACAGCGCAGCAGACGAGGACCAGCGCTCCCGAGCGCCTCCACCAAGACGCTTTCCAACGCCAGCAGCTGCAGCAGCAACAGCAGCAGAACGTCACAGCAGTATGAACAGCAAGCAGCGCGACCCACAGCGTCATCACAGCAGCAGCAAACAGAGACAGCAGGCCGCATGCTTGATATCGCGCCACCTACTTGCGGGTATGCCCAACAATACACTAAAGATGTGTACATTACATTGTTCTCTCGATGAGTGTAAAAAGCGCTCCCTGTAGCTGCTCAGCAGAGACAGAATGCATGCAGCGCGCCATCAAGGAGACGGAGACAGCATCAACAGACAGCACTTCAAAGCAAACGACAGAGTGTGGGGACTGAAGAAAGAAGTGACAGAGGAGTGCAGATAACGAAGCAGGAAGATATCATAACAGAAGAAGAAGAAGGACAGCAAACGCAGGGGTTCCCCAGCAAGAGAGAAGACAGCTGTAGCTGCTGAAGATGCACTCTAGCAATACATGGTACGTTCTTCTCAGCAGCAGCAGCAGCAGCGACGCCACTGTGCTGTTATGTACATACATATATATGTATACGTATATAGCTAGATAGAGAGAGACACACACACACACACACACAGAGAACATATATAGAAAGATATAGAAAAAAAGACAGAGCTCCCCATGTGGTCTGCAGGTCAACAGCAGAGAGAGGCATGTGTTGACGCAAGGGCTGAGAAGAACTTGAACAAACGCAGCAGCAATTTATCCTGCTCCAGTAGGTGGAGCTCTGGATGAATATGCAGGCCCCCAGAGAGAGAGAAAGCAAAATATCTGTTGAAGACGCGCAGCATCCTTTCTGTTGTTGCACTTTCATCGAGACAACGTCTGCAAGAAACTCTCCTCGCAGGCTTCTTCATTGCAGCTCACGATGTTCGTAGAGCAGCAACTTCTCCTGCTATCGTATGTGTTTTCCACGTGACGGGTTGCTGCTGATTGAATGCGAGAAGAGCAGCGATTTGCCGCCCTGCTGCCTCTTCGATGATGAAGAAGAGTTCACCTCTGCTGCTGCTGCTGATCCACTTCATTTACTCGTTCATCTATTCCTTCTTCTGCGACTGCGTCTCCTGCTGCTTCTGGCAGCAGCCAGCTGCCTGGAGAGCTGCAGCAGCTATCGAAGCCAGTCTCGCGGGATATGTGGAGTAGAAGAGACTGCAGCATCTGACGCAGCACGTCATCTTGGCTGGCGCTGCTGCTGCTGCCACAAACCAGCAGCAAAATAGGCAACAGCTGTTCAGGCCACAGCAGCAACGAACTGTTTGCAGCTGCGTTGTTCTCTCTGCAGCGCTTATTGTCTCAGGAATGTGCTGCTGCTTGTTGTCGTTGCCATAGCTGGCCGTCTCTGCTGCAGCAGCAGCTGTCCAGCAGTGTCGTAGAACTTCAGCAGCATTCCGCCTGACATAACAAATGACAGCGTATAACACCTGCACGCTGCTGCACGCTGCTGCGGACTACTGGCTGCTGCTGCTGCAACACGTGCCGCGACTTCGGTGACACCAAGCAGGTCCACATACGACCGCCGTTCCGCACACGCAACAACTGTGCTGCTGTTGTGGGGGTGACGCTGCTGCTGCTGCAGCGTCGAAGGGAATCAATGGCAGCAACTCCCCTCTTCGCAATGCGTCTCAGACGCCCCAGCCTTGCGGCTGATGCTGCTGCAGCAGTGTCACTGCGGCTATCGATAGCAATACGGTGCAGCACCTGCGCCTGGGCAGTTCCTCTACGCGATCGGCTGCACCAGCAGCATCACGTGCCAGCTGCTGCAGGCCAGTCCACCAGGGTGTTGGGCTGCGTCGCCCAGAAGAGAGACGCAGCCGCAGCCTTCTGGAGCGGAAAACATCTTTCCCGTTCGCTGACAGCAGCAGTTCACTTGCTGCCTGCACTGCTGCTGCTGCTGCCGCAAAGAACCTTCTGCTGCTCTGCTCGCGCTTGATAGCGAGCCCGTCTCATCTCCGAATATGAAGAGTTTGAAAGTCTATCTCTTCCCGTCCCCAGGGGGTCGCTGCTTCTTCCACTGCTGCCAGATGCGGCCGAAGCAGCGGCAGCACTTGCCGTATATGCCTGCGCCAGGCGACGCTCCTCTCCACAGCAGCATCTCGCAGAAAGCAGCCGATACAGGCTGCCATCTTTTTCTCTTGCTGTTGCAGCCTGAGCTGCTGACGCCGCTGTTCTGCTGCCACGCCTGATGAAAGAGACACCTCCTGACGTGCTGCCTGCAGACTGCTGGTGCTCCTCTTTCTTCGGCTCAAAGTTTGTTCTGGGGCAACAGCAAACTGCTGCTGCTGCGCATGCTGCCCCGAGTGAGGGGCTGCTGCAGCTATCGTGGCATGAACCAACAGCAACAGCTGGAGGCAGAACCAACAGAGCTGGGAGAAGCGCAGTTGGGAGAGAAGCAGCAGAAGAGGAAGAGCAGCAGAAGCGGTTGATAAAGTCTCTCTATGACGCAAAGAGTGAAAAGGCAGGCTCTATGAAGAGGGACAGAGTAGTGACAGAGTGATCTCAGCAGAGAGAGACGTCTAGTCCAAGCAGCAGTCCTCTTTGCAGCAACTGCAGCAGCAGCAGAAGTGTGCTGCTGCATGCAAGAAAACGTAAGACGAAGGGACTTCAGGCACAGCTTACAGCAAGTAGAAGACGAAGTGCCGCTTCCCACTGCTTCCTCTCCTTCAACAGCAAAGCACCGCTGCGGCACTGGGCGTCGAGCTCTACCCAGAGGATCTCTACCTGCAGCCGCATGCCTTCTCCGTCGTCTCGGAAGCTCATCTGACGGTGCAGCTGCTGCTGATTCCGCACTGCTGTCTCTGCTGCAGCTTTTTGCTGGCACGCTGCTTTTTCGTTGCAGTGCTGCTGCATCCTCCTTCTGCGCATCTGTCCCTTGGAAAACTGCTCTTCGTCTTCGAAGGATCTCGCTGCCTACCTCGACCCAGCAGCTGCTCTCGCCGAAAGAGCTCTTTTTCCAGGCCTGCTGCCCGCCGCCCTGCTGCTGCTGCTATCGATGCGAGTCCCCTGCTGCTCTGACGCGGCTCCTGCTGCTGTCGTCGATGCGCCTTCTGCATCTGCTGCTATCGCTCTCTGCTGCTGCTGCTGCTATCACTACTGCTGCTGCTGCTATCGCTGCTCCCTGCTGCCGCTGTCAGTGCTCCTGCTGCCGCTATTTGCTGCTGCTGCTGCAGTGGTCAAGGCCAGGCGGCGAACTGACAGCAGCAGCAGCAGGCCAGTGAGCCACTGCTGCTCCTGCTGACGATTGCTGCTCCCAAACCTTCAGCTCACACGCAAATATTCCTCTACCCTGCATGCAGCCGCAAGCGCCAGGATGCAGCGGGACACAGAGAGGCGTCTCCATTGCAAAATCCTGGAAGAAAACGTTTTCCCTGCAGTCCAGCAGTGTGGAGAGTGAACAGTGAGAAATAGAAGAAATGAAAAGGTGCTGTGGGTGCACGGCTCCTGTCTCTACTCACAAGTATATGTTCTTCCATCTGCAGCAAGTTTCAAGCACAGGCTGAGGAGACCTGCGATGCAGCAGCAAAAAAGCCTCCGTACAAAGAAGGACACAGCAGCAAGAGAGGTGTTCTGCAGCAGGCCGCAGCACGAGCGAAGAAGATATAGACATGATAGAACAAACGACAGCAGATCGGAAAAAAGGCCTGCCACGTGCAAGGCTCATCTGCCCGCAGGCATAGCGTGTCTCCCCGTAGAAAACGAAGCAGCAGCAGCCCTATTGTTGCCACCTGCACCTGCAGCAGCGAGGAAGGCTTCAAGCGATATCCTGGGGCCTGCGGCAGCCATAACGACGTCAGCAGTAGCAGGGAGACTGCGCAGAAGAAACGTTTGCTGTTGGAAGGCAGAGAGCCCTTCGTCTCTTCGCGGCAGCAGAGCAAACTGCAGCAGCAGCAGAGAGTCGGCGTGCAGGCGGTGGTGCAGCACGGCAGCGACAGCAGCAGGCAGCCGTTGCAGCAAAGGGCGGCGCATCATACGCCAGCAGAGAATCGCAGTAGTCACACCCTCTAACACCAGACGCAGCAGGAGCATCGGCATTTGCAGAGAGGAATGCACAAGCAGCAGGAGGCGAAGCACAGGAAGCAAACATTGTTGAGAGAGCAGCAGAAGGCACGCCAGCGGAATGTTGAACATGTACCGCGGTGACATTAGTGTTAAAGAGTCATCGAGGTAGAGATAATGACGCGGCCGAGAGAGACAGTCTCTTCTTCGTGGCGGCAGCAGCAACTGGGTACATGCAAGACACCCCCTCCGCTTGTAGGAGAAGCAGTTCAATCAGAAACACCGTCGAGAGGCATCCACTGCAACTGGTGCAGCAAAACAATGCGACTTGTAAACCTGCGCCAAGGATATCAACTACATTGCTGCCTCGGTGTTGTCTCCACCAGCGACGCCAGAAGTCAACAGCTGCGCTGAAGAAGTGACTCAGGTAGCAAATACAGCGCTGCTGTAGCAGCAGACGGGCACGAGACAGAAGCAAAGTGCAAGAGAACCGCCCCAGTGCCAGCAGCACAGTTGATTCACACACGCGCCCGCCGAAACACATATTCGGACATTACGCATGCCGCCTCATTCTTGACCCCTTCAACTGCAAGAGAAAAGATCTTTTCGAGATGCGCTTTCTCTCTGTCTCAATCTCTGTCTCAATCTCTCTGTTCCTATCTTCCTGTCTCCCTGTCTCTGTCTCCCTGTCTCCTGTCTCTGTCCCTGTCTCTCTCTGCCTCTACTTCTGTGTCTGTGTTCCTGTTTCTTCTCGCGAGGAGACGGAGGCAGCAGTGTGTAGTTGGACTTCCAGCAGCTCACCAGGAAGCGGCAGCAGCAGCAGCGACGGTGGCTGTCGCAGCACTGGCAGCAGTGGGGTCAGTGCAAGTGTAGTCCTGCCTCTGGAAAGACTTCTTCATGAGAATTGCCAGTCGACGCAGCAGGCGATGCTGAAGCTCATCTTCTTGCTGCAGTGCTGCAGTCCCGTACATCGCTTGTGCTGCAGTTGCTGCTGCTTCTCTCCACAGTGGATACCGTGCTGCTGTCAGGGCACCCAGTGCGTTGTTCCACATCGAAAGAAGAAGGCGGCATAGTCTTGAAGCTGCCTGCTGAAGCAGCCTCAAAGACTCCACCAGAGTCACTGGCAGTCGAAACACAGACTCCTGCAGCAGCCACCGGCGCAGCTGCTGTTTTCTGAACGCCACCTGCGAGAAGCACTGCCCAGCGGACTTGCTGCATCAGCTGCTGCTGCTGCTTGCGCGCACGCGCGCGTTCGCACTGAGAGTCAGACGCAAGAACCCCACTGCACAACGCATCAGCAATCAACCAACTGCTGCTGCATTACGCGAAGGCCTGTCCCAGAAACCCCTCCCCACACACGTTCGAAGTTACGCGCTGCTCTGCTGCTGCTGCTGCTCTTCCTCCTGCTGTTCCAAGGCCCCTTTGCGCCCGCAGCCGAGGGGGCCTCATTGCCGCTGTTCAAAAGTCATCGTCCAGTTCCGTCAAGAAGGAAAGAGAGGAGGAGCGACTTTGTGGGAAGGGCTGGCTGCTGCAGTGGGATCTGCTGTACCCAGGTGGTTCCAGAAATAGCATCTCCTGCTGCTTCAATAGCATGTTTCTGGCGCTCCAGCAGTTTGCTGTTGCTCAGACACCTCCCTGCCTCCTCATTCTTGTCCTTTCGCACCGTCAAAACAGCCTGCCTGCTTCTAAAAGTGTTTAGTTTCTGTGCTGCCTGCATCTGCAGCTCACAGACCAGCATCCACAAAACTCTCTTATACACCTGGCCACCTGTATCTATCTATCTCTCTACTGTACATATAGCATGCGCAAGAAGAAGAGAAAGAAGAAGAAGAAAACTGCGTCTCTGTCCAAAGACTGAGGGGTCACCTGATAGAGAGAAGAGTACTGTATCTGTGTGGATGATACGCTGCTGCTGGTCTATTTAGAAGTGCAGCCTTTGACAGCAGCGAAGGCTCCGACGTGTTCAGCACCTCGCGCTAAGAAGAGATGCTGCCAGAGGCTTCTTTAAAAACCAGCAGCAGCGAAAGAAATGGAGCATCGAAGTCGAAGATATGCAGCGACAGCAGCCAGCAGCAGCAGCAGAGAGAAGGCAGTATACAGGATCAGCTGCAGCAGCGCAGCAGGAGAACTGAAACAGCAGGTCACATACAAAATGCACTCCTGCAAAGAGGAGATGCAGCAGCGAAGCGCAACAGCAACAACAGCTCACGCTAAAACACATCAACGCAGCACCCTGCAAACCGAAGACGCTGACACTTCTTCATTCTCTCTAAACCTGCCGACCTCTCCACATTCAACTCTCCGTGTGTGCATCTGGTCCAGTCATCCATATGTATATATGTATTTGCAACCATATTATGTGCACGTATTATTAAGATGGAGATAGGCACTATAACAATGCATGTATCAAGTCAGGTACGGGAAGACATGCTCAACGACCTGAGCCGTGTAACTCTTCAGGTGCGGAAATATATTTCTATTTGACAGACACATTCACAAGCAGAATCATCTCTTTCTATACGTGTGCGCATGTCTATGTAGTTGCATATTCATAGAGAGAGATAGATACACAGAGACGTCATCATATACATGTATATGTGTAGAAATATATACATCGCATCTGAACCCAGGTGGAACCCTCTATCGCAGATGTGTGTCTGCTGTAGGTCTCTCTCTGTATACATTGCATGTCTCCCACTGCCCTCTCTGTCTCCCCTGTCTATACAACCTGTCTCCTGTACATATATTACATGGCTCTTCCTGTACATATATTATGTATTTGTCTGTACATGTACACATGTCCTTCTGCATACATTATGACATGTCTCTGCCTGTATACAGGACACGTCTTCTCTTCCTATATATATATGACATGTCTCCCCTGTATATATAGCGGATGTCTTTCTGTATCCATTACATCACTTGCTGCCTAGATGACATGTCTCTATCTTCACCTATACAAACCTGATACACGTAAGCCTGTGTGGGGGTGTCCTGCCTGTCTCTGCAAGAAGGTCTCAGGCCACAGATAGTTCCTGCATGTGTAGATGAGTCTGGGCAGATGGAAGACTTTTCTGGAGTAGCGAGGACGCGAAGAAAAAGAATGAATTAGAGCAACACAGAGACGCAAAAGTGAAGGTTTTTAGTCCTCTCGTCGGCCTTCGTGTTGCTGTCGCTGACGTGCACGCAGCAGAGACTTCAAAGAGGATGTCTTCACCACCACGTCCTCTCGTAGAGAGCGCGCTTTTGCTGTTGTGGACTCTGCTCTTCTTTCATATGCCACACCCCAGATGACACTGTGGTGCACCACGACATCAAGCAACTCGCCAGCCCGAGGCTGCCGCTGTTGCTGCTGGTGTTTGCTGGTGCCGCATTTGTTGCTGGGGCTGTAGGTGTCGACTCGTTCTTGCTCAGCAGCCCACTTTTCTTCTGCTGCTGTTGCCGACGGCGGAGTCGCAGAGAATCTGTTGCTACGTTATGATCTTGATGTCTTGTTCTGCTGCTCCAGACAGCGGAGCTATTCTGTCTCGTGCTGGGGTTCGTCACGTGCCGCTGCTCCTGCATGTTCTTTCGCGTTTGCTGCTGTTGCCCGTTGTCTGTCTTCTTTTGCGACTGGACTGCAGTAGCAGCAACAGATGATGCTGCTGCTGTCACCGCCAGCCTCACTTCTAACTGTTGAGCCTCCAGCAGCGCAGCGCAGGCAGCGCCAAAAGGGCTTCCAATCCCGAATGCGCTCCTTCTGGTATCCTGCGTGCTGCATCAACCCCACAAGGTGTGTTGCTGCAGCAGCAAACTGCATGCACAGGCTCCCCATAGCAGCTTGCCAGCCTCTGACGCCAGCAACTGTCTCTCTCGGGTCTTGAAGCAGGAAGACTCTTCCTGATGCAAGACAGCAAGGCGGTTTCCTCAAAGAGCAGCAGCAGCAAGAGATCCGTTAGAAGAGAGAGTGAAGAAAGCCCCACCTGCAGAAAGGCCGACACAGTCTGAAGAGGTCTGGCAGCGAGGTACATACACCGGAAGTGTCTTTACAAGGAGATACATGTCACGGGTGGTGGTCGAAGAAAAGGAGGAAACAGCAGCAGAGGTCATCTTTCCGAGGGATTCCACCTCTGCCGGCTTGCCTCCGAGGCGAAGCGCGGCAGCAGCAGCAAGCGACAGCAACTTTTCAGCTGCAGCGAGAGCAGCCGCAGCTGCGGCGGTGAGGTCTCCATTGAAAAGCAGCAAAAGAAGACGTCTGCGCAGCAGCAGAGACGGCCCCAGCAGCAAAGCGGCAGTCGGCCATAGAGTCTGCACTCGTGAAGCAGCACACCAGGTACTTCAGTAACGTCTGTTTGCTGCCGCCCGCAACAGCAGCTGCCAGCCTCCTCCTTTTACGTTCCAGGCCATTCTGCAGCTGCTGCAGCAGCTGCTGCAGCCGCCCCCAGCACCACTCGAGTTGCTTCTTTTCTGACGCTTAGCCTTCTCATCAGCAGCAGCAACAGCAGCTAGAGCAGCAGCAGCAGCAGCATCTCCGCGACGCACAGAAGACGATGCTCGCTGCACGTCGCAGGTCGTAACAGAGCGGGCGTTGCCATAGCACTAACAGCAGCTGCTCAACCGCTGCAGTCAGAGGTCTGCCGCTGCTGCGCAGCAGCAAGCAAAGGGGGAGATCCTTTCACAGCGAGCAACGACAAGAGAATCACAAGGCTTTTCTTTTGCTGCTGGTGTCGCTGAACGTCTCTTGGGCCGCCCTTCCTCGCACCCCACACATCAGAAATTTGCTTACATACAGCAGGTCATGAGAAGAAGGCTGCGCCTGTCTTGAGGCGCTTGCGCGCTTCCCCCCTCCGCCTGTTGTTGCTTCATCGGCAGGCAGCAGCTGCTGCAGCAATGTCCTGGAGGAGACAAGGCGTAAACATCGCAGCATCTGCTGCAGCAGACGCAGTGCAGCTAGTCCAGAGCCAATGAAGAGCCTGATCTGCACTGCTGCTAATTAGTGGGGGGACACAAAGGAGACATCTTCTGCAGGTGCTTCACCGTCGGTATCACTTCTGCTGCTGTTGCTGTTTGATTCATGACTCTGTGGCGCCGCCAGCACCGCTGCAGCTGCGCGTGACAGCATTGATCTTTTGCGGCAGCGCAGTAAATGCAGCAGCGTGCCATTCCAAGAAGGAAGAAAAGCCCTCGAAGCAGGCAAGCAGCAGACCTTCTCCCACACGTGAACAGCCGCATTAAGTTTTGTGTGATGTTGTTGCCGCAGCTGCTCGAGTAGCAGATGAAGCACCCGCTCAGTCCACGGGCTGGCGCCGGAAAAACGAAGGACAGACCCGAGAGAGTCGCTGCACGCAGCAGCACCACAGTCAGCACCAAAAGAGAACCTCCAATACACACCAGCAGCAGCAGCAGCACCGAGGTCGCGCTCAGAGGAGCAGGAGAAGCACTCTCGACCGTGAGTGCTCGTGACAGCAGCAAAAACAGCAGCGAGACACCGGGTTGCCTGCAGGCCCCTGAGGCCAAGGGGCTCCACACACAGGTAGCTGCAGCGGCAGCATCTTCAAAAAAAGCAAAGCGAGCAAGCCTGCACTTCTTCAAGCGGGGCCGTAGGCGGCAGGGGAGTGCAGCAGCCCCGGCGCGAAGAGCGCTGAGCATTCCGCGGCCAGCGAGTCCTCTCACGCCCCCATCAAGCTGCCTTTCTGCTCTCATTCGATTGGCGTGCAGCAAAGACTGCTAGACGGAGTAGTATAGACAGCAACGATCTCCGCTGCTACCACTCGGAGGCAGCTACAGCATCTTCTCAGATAGCAGCAGCGCATACGGTGTAGAGGCAATCACAGCAGCAACCCAGGTAAACAGCGGCAGCGGCTTATAAGGTCGAGTCAGCAGCGGCAGCAGCAGCACCGCTTCCGGGCAGCAGCGGCAGCAACCGCATCTTCCAGCGGCAGCAGTAGCAACCACATCTTCGGACGGCAGCGGCAGCAGCAGCAAGACATGCGGTAGAGTGTACAGCAGCAACAGGGAGTCAGCAGCAGCGTTTTATACGAACGACGGCTCAAAGTTCCCATCTGCAGCATACCCGTGGCGGCAGGAAGAGGTTGCCCGTAGACGGGCAACGGCAGCAGCACAGCCAACAAAGCGTCTTCTTAATGGTTCAGAGGAGATCATTGCCGGAGCTTACAGAGGAGAAGAAGGCAGCAGCCCGCCCAGTAGATCCGAGAGCCTTCGGGCGGCAACAAAGTCCTCTACAACAGTTCCCGCAGCGGCAAAGGAAGCAGCAGTCGCACCTGCACGTCGTCATCACGGGTCGGGTGAGGAAAGGACTCCGCTGCTATCGGTGCAGCTCCACTCGATGCTGTTCTCTGAGTGCTGCTGCTGCGGCTGTGCACACTCGTGGCACCAGCAACAGCAACCCCAGTTCTTTCAAGAGCAGTAGCGCCTCCCGCTTCGTGGGACGATGAATCCACCGGAACAACTGAGACACGCTTGCTGCAGCAGACGCAGCACCCACTCCCAGGAAAAAGCAGATCCAAATCCGAAGAGAAGACACAAAAAGAGAAAGTAGAAGAAAAGAAAAAGAAAGAAGAATCGAGCGGGCAACCCCAGCCGCTCTGTCACTCATGGCCGTTAGAAACTGCAAGAACCCTACCGAATACTGGGCCCCAGGCACCAGTCATGCGCCCTCTTGACACACTTCGCAGATGTACGTACACTGCAACTACAGGGAAGCAATAGAAAGACCAGACGCGCTGCCCATCACCCGAATTAATCCAAACAGAGACATGAGATCGACGTCTCCTCCCCCTGTCTCTCTCCTGTCTCCCTCCCCTGTCTCCCCTCTCTATCTTCCTCTCCCTCTCTGTCTCCAGCTAGAGTCTCTATAGAGAAACATTGATGGTACGGTATGCAGAGACTGTCACATCTGTGAGTGCATAGGGCGGTATTAAACAGTGATGCGCCGAGAAGGAGGTCATCTCCTTTTTGAAGAGAATTTTGTGAAGAACCTGCATGCACTGTCTGTGCCTCTGCGGAGAGACGTTGTTGTCTTCTGCTGCCTCACATGAGACGACTACGAGCCAGACCGTCATCGAGTGTATCTTCTGTGGAGGTGTTGTTCCTGGATCTTGATCATCGGAAAGATCAATGAATCAAGAGGCTGAGGAGCCAGCAGGCAGCTGAAGAAAGCGCTCTTGCTGTTTTCTCTTGGGAAGTGCTTTTCCCACAAGAGACGAGACGGAGACAGCGCCGCAGCTGATTTCTCTATATGCGCAAGACCTTGTATATTGTCTAGACAAATTGACTGAAGAAGGCATGTTCTGGAGATCTGTTCAAAGGCTTTTCGATGGTGACAGAGCACACCGGCGCCGAATACTACCCACGATAGCTGGCTGCACGTTCGGGTGTACGTATACTCCACCAAACGTCTTGACAGCAGCAGTGCAGAGTGCCAGCACAGCGCGCCTCGCTAGTCGAAAGGAAGCGGGTCCTGGAACGAAGCAGCTGCCGCTGTCCCTGAGAAGGCCTGTTTTCAGCTTCTGAGGAGTCGAGTGTGTCTTTCTCTTGTCGTTTGCCAGCTGTTGCTGCTGCTGCTCCAGAGGCGGCGCGCCGAAGAGTGCAGCAAAGAAGGCTTGTCCCACGGGACTCGGACGGAGCTGCACTTCTTCCTTCTTCTCTTCCAGCAGACGCGCACAGGCTGCAGCGTCTTGCTGCACCTGCTACAGCAGCTCATCCTGCTCCTGCAGGCGACAGTGAGTTCCTTGCTGTGAAGCACCAGCAGCAGTCGCTGCCGTGCCTCTTCCACAACACCAGGCAGTGCAGTCTCTCCAGCATCAGCGAAAACCTTGACACTGCAACGCTGCTGCGCCAGCGTCTCTGCAGCAGACGAGTGTAGCTATTTAGACCAAGCAGTTGCAGCAACAGCAAGTAACACATGCAGTGCACAGCCTGCTGTGCGGCTCATCTGCTGCTGCTGCTGCGACAGCGACATTAGGCAACGTAGCACCTACAGCAACAGCAGCCTCGGCAGGATCTCTTCGCTCTTCATCTTGCTGCCCACCTACAAGCAACGCACCCACGAACGAGCGCCCTCTCCAGAGAGCAACTGCAGCAGCAGGTGCTGTCAAGACAGAACACCCTTCCCAAAGAAAACCGGAACGCGATCACCCAGGAACAGAACAATCCTCCGTCGTGGATTGCATGCATCGCTGCTCTACCTGGCAGCAGCAGCAGCAGCAGCAGTACAAGGAAAAATATCCCCACAGCTAAGACACCTCTTCAGCATACCTCGTTTGCTATTGCTGCTGCTGTATAGCACTGGGTTGTGATGCTCACGTGCACTGCCCTGCGACGTCGATTGCCGCAGCGAGCGGCTCTCGCCCGTCTTGCTCTCTACACGGGGAGTGGGGCGGTGCTATGACTCTTATGCAAGAAGCCTTATACCGTTGTGCTACCGCTGCTGCCATGGCTGTCCTGACCTCTAGCTTCGCTTCTGGGTGCTGCTCTGCAACAGCTTCTCTTCTCACTGCTGGCGCAGCAACAGTTTTTACTATTGTTGGGTCCTCTTGTTGCCGGCAGTGCGACCGCTGTTGCTGCTGTTGCTGTTGGGACTGCTGTTGCTGCGAAAGATGCTGTCGCTGTTGTTATTGCTGTTGCTGCTGTTGTTGCTGTTGCTGCTATTGCTGTTGCTGCTGCTGTTATTGCATTTGTTGCTGCCTGCTGTTATTGCTGTTGCTGCTGCCGTTACCGCTGTGGCTGCTCTGTTACTGGTTGTTGCTGGTGCCGTTGCTGATGCTGCGTTGCTGCTAGTGCTGTCGTTGCTGTTGCTGGTTCTACGATGAGTGCCGCTGCATGGTCTCTGAGGCGGTGAACAGATGAAAACGGAGGTCTGCCCTCTAAGGGCTGGGAAACATACGGATGCCAGGGATCAGCAGCAAAAGATCTTCTGGAGTTTACTTGAATCCACATAGAGAGTCATCCCATCCCGCGTCCTGAGTCTCCTGTGCTAGCAGCTTTCTGGGTGAGAAGAGTCCTAGAGTGTTCGCTCTGCAGATCTGAACGCTTGTGCTGTGCATGTTGAAGGCAGCAGGTAATACAGGCGACGCTGCGAAACAACTAACAGTCCCTGGCGCAGGCGCCTCCTCAAAACAGAAGCACGCCTGGTAGCAGCAGCGCTGCACACCTGATCCAATTAGTCCACAGTCATAAACGCATCTATACATATACATGTATAGATATATATATATATATACGTAGCTACGTACACTATATACAGATCTACGTCTATGGCTGCTGCAGCATGTGTTCACGTTCTTCCGCAGCACATCCGCGCTGGGGTCGTAGTAG
>JAEOAE010002515.1:0-25072 GCA_036365155.1 Meriones psammophilus
GCCCAGTTGAATTCATTGCTTGGTTCTGTCTTCTTTTCTGTTGTTCATCTCTTTGCTTTCTGAAATATTCATCTGCCACTTTATCTCTCTTAGAAACTGTATGGTAGGTTGTTGGTTATTTATGCTAATGTGGAGGAATCATTAGGACTTTTCATATTTCTGTTTTTCAGTTGATGCTATATTGGTACATATGTTCATTTGAACATCAGTGTTAGGAATAGAATGGTCCTCTGCTGAAAAGTACCTTCTTGAAACTTCAATACATATTTTCTCTCTGAGTAGGAAACAAACATACTAGCCTAAGGTTCTGGTACTTTTATTGATATGGAGTACTTGAATAGGAAAAAACAAAGCCACAGATTTTCTAATTTATTCTGGAAGCAAAGAACTCTTAGGATTGCTTTCACAAGATAGAGTTCAACTATGCTTTCATAGTTCAGTAGCCCACTGCAGCCAGAGCGAGAAGGAATCCCAACACAGGAGGAAGAAAAGAGCCCATCCTCAGAGATAGATAAAAGACAGAAAAGACCGAATTGTTAATTGACCGGTGTTAATCTAGATTCTGTTTGACCTGTGATAGGTGGATCAAGTCTCAACTCCTTGAAGTTTTATTATTTTTTTTTCTTTCAATGCAGTTTATTTAGGAACCTTGAACAATCATCTGACCCTGGGGAAAGCCAGCCCACTTTAAATAGCCTCTGGGCAGCCAACCTCAGTATGCCACGTGGGCAATGCAGATAGGTCCACATCCATGAAGCAAGCCAGATCTCAGCCTTAGCCAAATGTGGAGTTGTTTGTGACAGAGAGCACTCACCATCGGGAAGGTGGAAAGGCGGAAACCAGCTCCATCTTTCAGGAGTGGCATTCGCAGCTCTCTACAGTCCCCCTTTTTGTTTTGGACGCATCAGGCAAGAGTAGAGGTCTGATCTCTGATATTAGAAATAAATTGGGACTTTGTACTGATGTTCATTTAGGTGTCATCCACCCAAAGAGCATCAGACCCGTCCGATACCTTTTTCTCAGAGGCGGGACCTGGGGCATCAACCGCATGCAATCAGACATGCTCTTCTCTGGGTCCAAGGCGGCTGACCCTGAGTGCAGTGCTTCGCCTCGCATCCTGAGCGTAATATTTTGGCTTTTATGGTAGCCAACCATGCTTGGGGAGACTGTCCTGCTTCAATGGCTGTAAAGGCCTGAATGGTCATGGCTGCATTACGCTGTTGTGAGACTCTAATCTTGCATATATACCACAGGCAAACCAAGGTGACCAACACCAGAAGGCCTGCTAACGCTCCCATGCCCGCCCATTCCTTCAGATGATTCATGGCTGCAGCAATCCATGATGATACTCCTGTGGCTAGTCCTGCGTCCACTCTGGTAGAAATTTACCATGGCAATGGCCACTCTCAGCTGGTCCATCGTAGTATCAATTCTCCAGTCCAATTACCTAAAATATAGCTTGACAATTGTTTAGACAGATTTGCAGCACAGGGAAAGTTCTCATGTTGTATGCTAGTGACACAAAGTCCAACATACGTTCATTGACAGGCAAATTGAGCGATTTGCCATAGGGTATCAATTGCTCCTGCACGAGGTCAAACCTCTGATTGAACACCATCAAACCTCCTTTTAGTTGAGCATTAATTCCTTTTTGTACATCTAAGGCATGAGCTACATTGGCTAAAAGGTTATTCAGGGTCTGAGCAGTCTGCCCAGTATGACTCATAGCTAATGCCGTGGTGGTAGCTCCAACAGCCGCCAATGAGATAGCAGTAACAATGGCAGCTGTAATTCCAAGATCCCTTTTCTGTCTGAAGAGAGTCATAGCGTGAGGGCATCAATGGGCACAGGCACCCAGTGAGGCATGTGAGTAACCAGCTAGTAAATTTACTAGCATTACAGCATTGGGTAAAAAAGCAAGTATCATTACCACAATTACTTGGCTCTATCTGGCTAATAATGAATAAAAATGGGGATGTAAACAAACAGGTATGGGCTTATAGGAAGTATTATGAGAAGCCTTAACCCCTCGTTGGAACATCCTGCATCAGTTCTAGAACTAGCAGTGGTGGTGTCCGAGGTCTGAGTAGGTTCAGCAGACCATTACCCCAGGGGAGGCGTGCTCCATGTAAATTGCCTAACTGCATGTTTTCCTCCACTTTTGAAAGTCATTTAAGGTTCTTAAATTATTATTTTTTTTTTTTTTTAATTTTTTTCATCAATTACACACTATTCATTCTGCATCCCCATAGGCCCCTCCCTCCCTCCCAATCCCACCCTCCTCCCCCCCGCACGTCACTCCCCAAGTCCACCGATAGGAGGCCCTCCCCTCCCTTCTGATCCCAGTCACCAGTTCACATCAAAAGCGGCTGCACTGTCCTCCACTATGGCCTGGTAAGGCTGCTCCCCCAGAGGAGGCGATCAAAGAGCAGGCCAACCAGACCATGCCAGAGGCAGTCCCTCTTCACATCACCATTTAGCCCAATTGGACTCTGAACTGCCCTGGGCTACATCTGTGCAGGGGCTCTGGGTTATCTCCATGAATAGTCCTTGGTTGGAGCACGAGTCTCTGGGAAGTTCCCTGTGCTCAAACCCTCCTGTTCTGTTGCTCTCCTTGTGGAGACCCCCATCCTCTCCAGCTCCTTCTCTCTCCCAGTTCCTACACAAAATTCCATCCACTCTGCCCAACAGTTGCCCATCAGGCCCAGCCTCTGCCCTGATAGTCTGCAGGGCAGAGGCCCTCAGAAACCCTCTGTGGTAGGTTCCCAGGTTGTTTCCTGCTCTCCTCTTCTTCTGATGTCCATCCTCTTTGCCTTTCCGGATGGGGATTAGACATTTTAGTTAGGTCCTCTCTCTTGCTTAGTTTCTTTATATGCACAGGTTTTAGTGGGTTTGTCCTATGCTGTATGTCTATATGAGTGAGTATATACCATGTGTGTCTTTTTGCTTCTGGGACAACTCACTCAGGATGATCCTTTCCAGATCCCACCATTTACCTACAAATTTCATGATTTCCTTATTTTTCATTTGCTGAGTAATATTCCATTGTGTAGATGTACCACATTTTCTGCATCCATTCTTCGGATGAGGGCATCTGGGCTGTTTCCAGCTTCTGGCTATTACAAATAAAGCTGCTACGAACATGGTTGAGCAAATTTCCTTTTGTATGCTTGAGCCTCTTTTGGATATATGCCTAGGAGTGGTATGGCTGGATCTTGGGAAGCACTATTCCTAGTTGTCTGAAAACGCCAGATTGATTTCCAGAGTGGCTGTACCAGTTTACATTCCCACCAGCAGTGGAGAAGGGTTCCTCTTTCTCCACAACCTCTCCAGCATGTTGTCACTTGAGTTTTTGATCTTGGCCATTCTCATGGGTGTAGGTGAAATCTCAGGGTTGTTTTGATTTGCATTTCCCTAATGGCTAGTGAGGTTGAGCATTTCTTTAAGTGCTTCTCTGCCATTCAGTATTCCTCTACAGAGAATTCTCTGTTTAGCTCTGTTCCCCATTTTTAAGTGGGTTACTTGGTTTGCTGCTTTTCAGCTTCTTTAGTTCTTTATATATATTTGATATGAGTCCTTTGTCAGATAAAGGGTTGGTGAAGATTCTTTCCCAATCTGTAGGGGTCGCTTTGTTTTGATGACAGTGTCCTTTGCTTTGCAGAAGCTTTTCAGTTTCATGAAGTCCCATTTATTGATTGTTGCTCTTAGAGCCTGTGCTGTTGGAGTTCTGTTCAGGAAGTTTTTCCCCTGTACCAATGAGTTCTAGGTATTCCCCACTTTTTTCAAGCCGATTTAATGTGTCTGGTTTTATGTTGAGGTCTTTGATCCACTTGGACTTCAGTTTTGTGCAGGGTGATAAGTATGGATCTATTTTCATTTTTCTACATGTAGACATCCAGTTGGACCAGCACCATTTGTTGAAGATGCTATCTTTTTCCATTGTATGATTTTGGCGTCTTTGTCAAATATCAGGTGTCCATAAGTGTGTGGGTTTATTTCTGGGTCCTCTGTTCGGGTTCCATTGATCCACCATTCTGTTTCTATGCCAGTACCATGCAGTTTTTAAAACTGTTGCTCTATAGTACAACTTAAGATCAGGGATGGAGATACCTCCAGAAGATCTTTTATTGTAGAGGATTGTTTTAGCAATTCTGGGTTTCTTGTTATTCCATATGAAGTTGAGAAATTTTTCTTTCCAAGTCTGTAAAGAATTGTGTTGGCAATTTGATGGGCATTGCATTGAATCTGTATATTGCTTTTGGTAAGATGGTCATTTTACTATGTTAATCCTACAAAGCCATGAGCATGGGAGATCTTTCCATCTTCTCATATCTTCTTCTAGTTCTTTCTTCAGAGATTTGAAATTTTTTCATACAAGTCTTTGACTTCCTTGGTTAGGGTTACTCAGGGTACCTTATGTCATTTGTGGCTATTGTGAAGGGTGTTGTTTCCCTAATTTCTTTCTCAGCCCTTTTGTCTTTTGTATACAGGAGGGCTACTGATTTTTTTGAGTTAATTTTGTATCCGCCACTTTGCTGAAGGTGTTTATCAGCTGTAGGAGTTCCTGGTAGATTTTTTGGGGTCACTCACGTATACTATCATATCATCTGCAAATAGTGATAATTTCACTTCTTCCTTTCCAATTTGTATCCCCTTGATCTCCTTCAACTGTCTTATTGCTCTAGCAAGGACTTCCAGCACTATGTTGAAAGAGATATGGAGAGAGTGGGCAGCCTTGTCTTGTCCCTGATTTTAGTGGGATTGCTTTAAGTTTCTCTCCGTTCAGTTTGATTTTGGCTATAGGTTTGCTGTATATCGCCTTTACTATGTTTAGATATGTGCCTTGTATCCCTGATCTCTCAATACTTTAAACATGAATGGATGTTGGATTTTGTCAAAGGCTTTTTCAGCGTCTAGGAGATTATCATGTGGTTTTTCTTTCAATTTGTTAATATGGTGGATCACATTGATGGATTTCCATTATATTGAACCATCCCTGCATACCTGGGATGAAGCCTACTTGGTCATGGTGGATGATATCTTTGATGTGTTCTTGTATTCGGTTTTGAGTATTTTGTTGAGTATATTTTTGCATCAATGTTCATAAGGAGATTGGCCTGAAATTCTCTTTCTTTGTTGAGTCTTTGTGAGGTTTAGGTACCAAGGTGACTGTGGCTTCATAGAATGAGTTTGGTAATGCTCCTTCTGTTTCTATTTTGTGAAATAGTTTGAAGAGAGTTGGTGTTAGCTCTTCTTTGAATGTTTGGTAGAATTCTGCGCTGAAACCATCAGGTCCTGGGCTTTTTGGATGGGAGACTTTCGATGACTGCTTCTATTTCCTTGGGGATATAGGACTATTTAATTGATTTACCTGGTCCTGATTTAGCTTTGGTAAGTGGAATCGGTCAAGAAAATTGTCCATTTCATTTAAATTTTCAAATTTTGTTCCGTATAGATTTTTGAAGTAAGTCCTAATGATTGCTTGGATTTCCTCAGTGTCTGTAGTTATGTCCCCCTTTTCATTTCTGATTTTGTTGATTTGGATGGTGTCTCTCTGCCTTTTAGTTAGCTTGGCTAAGGGTTTGTCTATCTTGTTGATTTTCTCAAAGAACCAGCTCTTGGTTTCATTGATTCTTTGAATTGTTTTATTTGTTTCTAATTGATTGATTTCAGCCCTGAGTTTGATTATTTCCAGCCGTCTGCTCCTTCTTGGTGTGTCTGCTTCTTCTTTTTCTAGGGTTTTTAAGTGAGCCATTAAGTTTGCTTGAATGCGCTGTCTCAAATTTCTTCTTGAAGGCACTTAGTGCTATGAACTTTCCTCTCTTAGCTTTCATTGTTCAAGTTTGGGTATGTTGTGTCTTCATTTTCATTGAGTTCTAGGAAGATTTTAATTTCTTTCTTTATTTCTTCCCTGACCCAGCTGTCTTTTAGTAGCAAGTTGTTCAGTTTCCATGTATGTGTAGGCTTTTTGCTATTTCTGTTGTTACTGAGGTCCAGCTTTATTCCATGGTGATCAGACAGGATACAAGGAATTATTTCAATCTTCCTGTATTTGTTGAGGCTTGCTTTGTGACCAACTATGTGGTCTATTTTGGAGAAGGTTCCATGAGGTGCTGAGAAGAAGGTAAATTCTTTTGTGTTTGGGTGTAGGGTTCTGTAAATGTCTGTTAGGTCCATTTGATTCATTATCTCTGTTAGAGATATTGTTTCTTTGTTTAATTTCTGTTTTGTTGATCTGTCCTTTGTTGAGAGTGGGGTGTTGAAGTCTCCTACTATTAGTGTGTGGGGATCTATATGTGTTTTAAGTTTTATCAATGTTTCTTTCACAAAATGTGGGTGCCCTTGTATTTGGGGCATAGATGTTCAGGATTGTGATGTCTTCTTGGTGGAATTTTCCCTTGATGAGTATGAAGTGTCCTTCCCCATCTCTTTTGATTAATTTTGGTTGAAAGACTATTTTGTCAGATATTAGAATGGCTACTCCTGCTTGCTTCTTGGGTCCATTTGCTTGAAAAGCTGTCTTCCATCCCTTTACCCTCAGGAAGTGTCTATCTTTGTGTCTTAGGTGTGTTTCTTGTATACAACAGATTGCTGGGTTTTGTTTACGCATCCATTCTGTTAGTCTGTGTCTTTTTATTGGAGAATTAAGTCCATTGATATTGAGAGAGAGTAATGACCAGTGGCTGTTAAATCCTTTCACTTTGATGTTGGCTGTGGTCATACGGTTGTGTGCTTGGTTGCTTTTTGTTTTACTGAAGTGAGGTTATTTATTCCCTGTGTTTTCTTGAATGTAGCTAGCTTTCTTGGGTTTTATTTTCCCTTCCAGTGTCTTCTGTAGTGCTGGATTTGTTTTGTAGGTATTGTTGAAATTTGTTTTTGTCATTGAATATCTTGTTTTCTCCGTCTATGAGGACTGAGAGTTTTGCAGGGTATAGTAGCCTGGGCTGACATCTGTGTTCTCTTAGGGTCTGCATGATATCTGTCCAGGCCCTTCTGGCTTTTTCATAGTCTCTGTTGAAAAGTCAGGTGTGATTCTAATGGGTTTGCCATTATATGTTACTTAGCCTTTTTTCTCTTGCAGCTTTTAGTATTTTTTCTTTGTTCTGTATACTTACAGTTTTGATTATTATGTGGTGGGAGGATTTTCTTTTCTGGTCTACTTTATTGGGTGTTCTATAGGCCTCTTGTATTCTTATTGGCCTCTCCTTTAAGTTGGAAATTTTCTTCAATGATTTTGTTGAAAATATTTTCTGGGCCTTAGTGCAGGGAATCTTCTTTTCCTCTATTCCTATTATTCTTAGGTTTTGTCTTTTTATGTTGTCCTGAATTTCTTGGACTGTCTGTGTCAGGATTTTTTTAGATTTATCATTTTCTTTGACAGATACATCTATTTCTTCCATTGTATCTTCCCACACCTGAGATTCTTTCTTCCATTTCTTGTAGCCTATTGGTTATACTAATCTCTGTGGTTCCCATCAACAGAAGAATAGATAAAGAAAATGTGGACATTTACACAACAAAATATTACTCAGGCATTTAAAAAAGTAAATCATGAAATTTCAAAGTAAATGCATATCTACAGGTAAACTAGAAAAAATCAGTTTGAGTATATAATAAGACAAGTTCAAAAATACAAATATGACATGTATCTACTTACATGATATTATTACTTGTAAAGTGAGTGATAAGCAACCTATAGTACATAAAACCATGTAGGATACACAAAGAATAAGGGACTAGTGTTCAAGAAGAAGTAAATAGATCTCCCTAGGATAGGGTAATAAAATAGTTATTTATAGATTGAAGAAGGGCTCATAAAGGAGACTTGGTTGGAAATGGGGAAGAAAGAAGACATTAAGGAAAGTAATATGAAGAGAGATAGCCAAAATTAAATGTCAATTGAATGTTCCTGTAGCAAACTAACACAATAGTTTGCTTCCTACAATATATACATAGCTGAAGGTGATTCAAATGAAATAAAATGAGAGTCCCAATAGGATGTCACTTGTCATCAAATGAAGACTGGGTTATAGCTACTTGAGCTGGTGGCCAAAGGAGTCTTATTGGAATCCCCAAACAATGCACACTTTTGTCAAGATTATAATTTGCTCTCCATAAATTCACTGCAAGTCTCTATTGCTGAATAAAACACTTATTCAACTCACTGAACATAGAGAAATTAAGCTGGTGCCTCCAAAGAAATTTCACTATATAGTTATATTTATTTATAGGTAGATAGATAGAGAAAGAGAGAGAGAGATGATAGACAGATAGACAGACAGACAGATAGACAGATAGATAGATAGATAAATTTGTGTGTGTGTAATTTGTATATATATATATTTGTATATATATTTATAATTTGTATATATATTTAAATTCCAGTAACCAAAGTTTTGTAAGACTATACATAGGAGACATCAATTAATTATTTTGTTTGTTTATATATAAGAATTAACATTACATCAGTTTTTCACTTTCCTACCTTCAAAGCCTCTTGCAGTTTTAGCTCTTTGGAAATTTCATGGCTTCATTTTCATGAATTTTACCTAAGTTAGATATCAAAATTTGATTTGCGTTATATTGTATATATCATATTATAACAATAATATATAATAATACCATGAAATTATATCAGCAGTAATTATGATAAATAGTGTTACAGTAAAGTAGAAAAAGTATAGAGATGAAGTATTTTTCTTTTTGGTTGTTGTTATGAGACAGTTGACTGAATCCAGCCATCTCAAGACTTCTGTTTCCAGGTTCAAAACTGAGTTCATATTCACAGGCCCTAAAACCTACTCCTATCCTGATTCTTCAGGTGATTCATGTTTGTCATTTAATCAGGAAAGAATGTAAAGAGGAAAGTGGCTGATAATCTAAACTAAGCTCACAAGTCATAAATGTGTTGCCTGTCATGACTTACATTGACTATGAGCAGCTTGCCCCCTCTTTTGGTCCTGTATAATTCTGAATTAGGTGCCAGACATCCAGGAGGAGGTCTAAATGCAAAAGCGGAGTTGAGAACCCTGAACCCAGGTGTCCTGCATAAGGCTGAGTCAATAGTGTTTACTTTCTTGGTCAAAACCCATGTCAAAGTATAACTGAAGTCTCCCTCTCCAGCCCCCCAACCCCATGTCCCTCCTCTTGTCCACTAAGGACATCATCCTCCTCTACTATCTTACTGTAGCTTATCAGATCTCATCAAAACTGTCTGGATCTACTTTCCCTGTTGCTTAATTTAGCCACCTTGACTGGTGGAAGTGATCAAAGAGCTAGTAAAGTCATCAAAGCATGACTGTCCCTGCTCCCCTTCCTAGAAGAAATCAAATGTTCACACTACATTCATAACAGCAATCCAAAACAAACAAGCTGTTTTGGATGACCTACAATTTTGTCTCCAACTCTGGTGTTCTCCAAAGTCACTGTGGACAATGATATAATCATACAAGTTGTTGAAGAAAGAAAGAACCAAACATGATTTTAACCCACACGGAGGAACCAGGCGCAGAGCCCCAGGGCAAAGCAATTCGAAGAGTACATGGATGAGCGGGAAATAGAATAAAAAGACAGGAAATTCAGAGCAAGTCTGGCTACAGTAACAGAAATATCTCAGCACTGTGACCCTCAGTTGTCTGAACTTTGTTGCAGTGTGTGTGCTGGCCTGTCATGAGAACCTTTAGGTATGCACAGACTGAGAGCCTGAAGCAACAGTAGGAATCAGCTGTACCATACAAAGTCTTCTCTGACATTGTTGAGGTCTGAGCCTGTTGCAGGACCTAAGCCAACAATCTCCGTGGATCCACCTTAATGCAAGGGACTGTCTCTGTTTAGTGAAGAGCCTGACATGTCCATTCCTTTGCTTTGCCTCAGCCTCCTCCTGCAACCTGTGTATACATCATTGGAAATATCTCTGTTCGGTTGTAACAATTACTGGGAGAAAAACACCTACAAGGAGGCAGATTTTATCATCGCTACATTTATCCCCATTTCCATCCCACTTGATCTATCCCAAACTGAGGAGATATTTTTTGACAGAGAACCAAGTCTACTATGGAAGTTCGACCTGTGAGTACTTGCTTGAATGTGCTATGGTTGTTCTGGTTAAAAGTTAGTACATGACCTGCTAAACACATGTCATTCCATTGAGAATAATGAACTAGATACAGAACAATGTGAAAAGCAGTTTCACATTTTTTTCTGCTTCATTGTGCCTCTGCAGACATTTCCACTATTCTTTGTTATGCTTCCAGTCAGAAAGAAATTAGGAATAGAAAAAAGAACAACTTTTGTGTCTCTCCATGTTGTGATTCCATGGCGAGACTTACATATTTTTAACACACTGACTCTAATCTGTCAAGAAAAGTTTCCATTCTTCTCAGGTCTATTTGGCCATCTAAATGTCTTATGCTTGAATATCTGTTTCTTTCCAGAGACTTGGAGAGTTTCTGCTAAAGTGAACTTGAGTATCCCTATGTGCTCAGTACAAATCTTAGAATCTCCAGTTTCATGTGTTCTGTCTTTAGTATCTTTAAAGTATCTCAGAGTTTATACACTGTGGTCATACTTATAACTTATTTGTTCAACACTGATGTTGTAATGTAGTGTTCTGAAATTCATGTCATTTATACCCATATTCTGTTCTCTGCTTAGTTAGCTCTGCTGGAAACCCAATGTTCTCTGATTTAAGTGGAGGTTTTATGATTTTAATTCGCAACATTTCTGTCTTCCTCCTCCCCCACAATCTCAGTTTTGTCTTATGATTTGTCTTTTGTGCTACTCAGTCTTTCCTGTGTACATCTGTTTATTCTTTCCTTCTTCTGAGTTCTCATGGAGACTCCTGATCCTTGTCTCAATGCCCAGTTGAATTCATTGCTTGGTTCTGTCTTCTTTTCTGTTGTTCATCTCTTTGCTTTCTGAAATATTCATCTGCCACTTTATCTCTCTGAGAAACTGTATGGTAGGTTGTTGGTTATTTATGCTAATGTGGAGGAATCATTAGGTTTTTCATATTTCTGTTTTTCAGTTGATGCTATATTGGTACATATGTTCATTTGAACATCAGTTTTGGAATAGAATGGTCCTCTGCTGAAAAGTACCTTCTTGAAAACTTCAATACATATTTTCTCTCTGAGTAGGAAACAAACATACTAGCCTAAGGTCCTGGTACTTGTATTGTTATGGAGTACTTGAATAGGAAAAAAACAAAAAAACAGATTGTCTAATTTTATTCTGAAAGTAAAGAACTCTTAGGAATGCTTTCACAAGATAGAGTTCAAATGCTTTCATAGTTCAGTAGCCCACTGCAGCCAGAAAGAGAAGGAATCTCAACACAGGAGGAAGAAAAGAGCCCATCCTCAGAGATAGATAAAAGACAGAAAAGACTGAATTGTTAATTGTGTTAATCTAGATGTCTTATTGTTAATCACAATTGTTGTTTGACCTTTGATAGGTGGATCAAGTCTCAACCCTTGTGAAATTTAAATCTGGAGTTTTGCTCCAAAGTTTACACACAGATGGGTAGCAAGTTCTAAATATATTAACATGATGTAGTTTCAATCTGTAATCTACTGTTTTGAAATTTTAATCAGAGTTGTTTAAAGTTTGCACACAGATATACAAGTTCTAAATATATTAACATGACCACAATCTGTAATCTACGCTGAAATTCTCACTGTAGGAAAAGCAGGTAACAAGTGTCTGTAAACAGTTGGAGTAGACTGATGCTTTCTAGATAAGCTTGGGTGCCAAAAAAGGATGGTTCTGGGCTAAAAAACAGCCTTTCCTCTCTCTGAATATTTAATGACAGATAAGATTTCAGCATAATGAGAAGCATTGAAGTATATCTTTAGCAGGAATGAAAGGACATTAAAAAGTTTGATCCTGTAACTATGAGAAGACTAGCCAGTGCTTTCAACTGGTGGTTATCATAGAATATCAGAACTCTACTGATTAATATTTTAAAACTCTGCAGTATTAAACTCATTAAGTCTCATTTTCACATACTTTGAACCACTTTCTCAGACATTTACAACTTGCATTTACATACCTTAAATACTTTTCTTAGACATTCAAAATTTCCATCAACTTTAAAGTATGTTTCCCCTATCCATGCATTTATTAGGAGACATATAGACAGGCAATTTCTTTTAAATGAAAGAACCATAAAATGTAAACTGTTAGCCATTATTACTTCAGTTTGAATCTCATTTAAATCTAATTTTGTGAGATTAGATTTTTCAATGTGAAGCCAGCAAGGTAATTCCTTCTTCACCAGGGAATCTAGATATCTGTAGAAAAGAACAAGGCCTGGCTTTCATTCATGATACGGACAGACCATGCAGCTGCAGCCTTGTTCACAGGTGCTGCCTAATGTTGCACAACCTGCTGTGAACAGCACAAGAGATCTGAGAGGGGTCAATTTGAGCAGGAAGTATAATCCAAATGGCCTCTATATCAGTCAAAATGACAGAGACTAAATGGATACCTGGGCATCCAGTCTGGGGTCCCCTGTGGTGTTCTCAAAGACTTTGTAGAGAGCAAGGTTTGACAGCCTTTGGATGCCACACAAAACAACATTGTCTTCAGCTGCCATGAAAGGCATCATAACCCACCAAACATCAGACTCGTGAGGCCTGAGATTTTTTTTTTATGGAGCAGGAACTTGGGAAAAGAAAGCTACCTTGGCCAGAGTACAGCATTTAACTCAACAATGTCCATGGGTTGGGCAGGGATTTATTGTTGGGTGAAGCATGTGGCAATTCATCGTTCAGTTGTCATCACCATCACAACTGAAATATGATCAAAGGAAAGGCCATTTCTGCTTATCTTAGCTACCAACTCCAGATGTCTGGCAGAGACATCGTTTTCATTACGTCTTAAATCCATACTCAGCAGAACTCTCTGAGGACTTTGAGGGAGATCATCTAACTTATTGCCATATTTTTCACTCGAATACTTTTTGTTAATAATTCAATTTACATCTTGGTCATAGGCCCCACCCTCTTCTCCTCCAAATCCTAATCTCTCTCCCACTCCTCCTCCAGTATTCTGTCCCCTACCTACATGCCCCAGCCCCTATAGTCTTATGATGACTGAGTTTGTTTTTCTCCCTGTGGTCTCTTAGGGAAGTTCCATCAGGGGAAAGTGATCAACAAACAGAAAATATAGTCCATGTCCACTCTACTAACTAGTGGACCTACGTGAAGCCTAATCAGCACATCAGCTACTTATATGTAGAGGACCTAGGTTGAGACCATGCATTGTCCTTGGTGAGTGTATCAGACTCCTTAGGACCCTCTGGGCCCTGGTTGATTGTCCCTGATGATCTTCTGGTGGCATTCCTGTCACACAAATATAAATGAATAAGCATACATATGTAACCAACTGAATCAATTCTTTAGTCTTTAGTATCACTTTTATGTGAGTGGAAAAACATAAGCCCTCAGCTCTAATGAACAAAGGGAAAAATTCTTCTTGAATAAATTTGAGAGATTGTGAACACAATTTACGTTATCCCAAATTCCATGATATAATGTAGAAGCAGCTTCATGAATGTTCATAATAACAGAATAAATAAAGAGAACTATGAATCCAATACAGGACTGGAAACCTCAGAGAGAACATTGATAGCAAAATGGGGCAAGTTATCATACAGGCCAAAGATGGCTATGTGATGTCATTCTTGTCATTTAGATTGGCAAAAGTCAGGAGTGTGCTGGGTTACTGCATTCTAAAATGGTTTTATTCATCAGCTATAAGATAGATAGATAGATAGATAGATAGATAGATAGATAGATAGATAGAGATAGAGAGATACAGATATAAATATAGCTATCATCTTAAACACAGAGGTGTCCAAGAAATAGTTACTCAGGGTGCTGCAGGTATCCCAGGCTATAGTAATGAGCCACTCCACCTACAATGTTGCAATCTCTCCACATCAATGAAGTTTTCATAGCCAGTCTTTGCAGACACAGCTCTGTCCAGAAGTTCTCATTGATACATGCATACATTCCTGCAGTTCAAGTTTTACTATGGAATAATCCTTGGGGAAAAGTAATTCTCTTTCTCTTGGTTGTTTCTCATTGCCTGCTTTTGCCCAATAGATTCTCTCTTAACAGAACATCTAGCCACAGATCGCAGATTCATGTCGTACAACCAAATGGAATATCTTCCTGGTGATGGTAGGTCAGAAGGCAGAATCCTTCCTTTAGTACAACCCAATTGAACTTCAGGCTCATGATTTCTGTTAAGCTCCCTCCGTTAGGGTCACCCAGACTCTTTTCTACCACAGGTTTTGAAACAAGCTTCTGAGGACCCATCCCCAAGCACTGAAGGCTATGTGTGACACAGTTCAACTCACCTACGTGCAACAAAGTTCCACTTTCTACAATTATGAGCACTTTTGTACTGTCTTAATGTACTTGGGGTTTTCCTCTCTTTTATATACTACTTTAACTTACTTTGTTCCCCCTGCCTTACCCAGGAAAATCTACTCATTCATTTCATCTGCAAGCTTAGAGAAACACATTTCCTTTACTACTGTTTTACTCCTTTTTGAATTTTTGTAAAGATTTATTTATTTTTACATTATGTTTACGTGTGTTTTGCCTACATGTTTGTGTGCAGGGTCCCATCAGAGGCCAGTGGAGGACATGGCTGCCCTAGAACAGGTGATACACACTAATGGAACCTAAAACTGGCTACTGTGACTTGAATCAGGGTCCTCCACAAGAGTAGCAACTAGTCATAACATATCAATCATTTTTCAAACCCACGAACACTATTTTGCACATGCTTATTCATTTCTATTTCATGAACTTGAGAGCTCACCTTCTTATATATGTGTGAACACCACAGGTGTGCCTGGTGCCCAAATATGCCAGAAGGGATCTTATGAACTGGAGCTAAACATGTTTTCAAGGCCACCCTGTGGGCACTGAGAACTGATGCTAGCTTTTATTCAAAGCGGTCTATCTATAGATAGATGCCCAGTCATCTGTCTATACCACAAAGAGACACTTTAACACTAGGAGTGCACATAAACTTGTTAAAATTTTCATAAGTGAGTATGAAATTGAATCATTACAAAAGAAAAGGTTATGAAGTTCTTACTTATATTCCTAGTAAAACCCTTAGTGACTCTTCCATAACCCAGTGCTTCCATGAGCTGAAACATTATAAGCACCTATGTATTCAGTACTCATAAGATAACAAAGAAGTGATATTTTATGCACACAATGTACACCAAAAAATATTAGAAACAGTTAAACATCTGAGAGTTTAGGAGCCATTCGACGATGTTCCTGGGTTGTCATGGGCTTATTCAGACAATATTAACATGTCACAGGAAAAGTCAAAGGCTAGGACCTCTAGGTTTCTGTATTTGATAAAGACTTTCTGAGAAAAATGTACTGACAATACCCATCATTCTGTTCCTCTGGTTTAGACTGAGATGGAGAAACTATCAATATTTGCTGACCTTATACTTTGCCATTGAAGAGATAAATAAGGACTCAAACCTGCTTCCCAATATGACCTTGGGTTCCCACATCTACAATGCTTTTAATTCTAACAAAATAACCTTGGAGGACCCTCTGATGTGGCTGTCTGGAAGGAGTGATTATATCCCTAATTACAAGTGTAACACTCAACACAAAGCACTAGGAATCATTTCAGGAAACAAGCCAGAATTTTCTGCTGCAATTGCAACCCTTTCAGAGCTCTACAATGTCCCACAAGTAAGTTAGAAACATATTTTTAAGCACAATCACATCTTAGACCTGACTGTAACAAACAAACCAACAAAAGAACAATAACAGAACAAACAAAAGAAAACTGAGAAGTGGATTATGTTTAGTGTAGGCAGATTTCAAATAGCAGTGAATGAATTATTTTGATATGGCAATGGTTAACAGATGACAGAGTGTAGTGAAAAGCATGGACAGCAAATTCTGGGAATTTCTAAGCAGATCATTTAGTAGTATCCATGATCTCCAAACAATGGATGATGTACTGTAGATACTCAGCCTGCATTTGATCATAAGTCAAATTCTACAGCAAAGATTCCTAACTACCCAATCTAGCATATAAAAATCTCAAAATTCCCACAATTGTCAATATCTGACATATGGAAAAAGAAAGTCCAGAATATGTAACTAAGTTTGGAACAATGTTTAATGTCATCACTGATGAAAATCTTTCAAGGAATTAATGATCTCATTCATGAAAGTAGATCTCAGAATAGCACCCACAGAAACCCACAGAAGCTGTATCATCACAATTGACACTTGCCAGGCTACACTGAAGAAATGCATTGCATCTATCAGCAGTCATTACTACAAACAGAAAATACTTGGTGAGCACAAGAGTCAGCAATAATCAAGATTAAAAAACCCACATGGTAACTCTCATTGTTATCACTCAGTTAAACATTTCATAAATGTATTTTAAGCTAATGTAATGAAAAATAAAAGACAATAATTTACATCTGTCTGAGTTTTTTCTCTATCAAATCTCTCTAGAGGGATGATACAATAAACCCTGGCAATGAGGCCCCAGGTCATTACAATTTGCACATTTTAACTTAGGAAACTGAATCTCTAAAAACTTTGTTGGTCTCTTTCTGTATTTGCTTTCCTAAAGGTGAAGGTTTTCAGAAATATGGTGTTATGTGACTAGAAAGTACCTGTTAATGCTTTCTGCAGTTTTCTCTACATCAGGTAATCTTTGCATTGTTACTGCAACAAGAGAGATCTATCTTGCCTTTCAAAGCCAGTAAACAGCTTATTGTTCACTTCTTGGCTGCTTCAGACACCTTAGTAACTTTGGAGCCTATGGTATTTGTAAAAGACTGTATTCTACTATATAATTAAGGGACAAGGTAATCTCACAGAAGACATCCTCCTTAACAGTATTCAGTCCTTTAACCCTCATATTTGAATAATGAAGTCACTTCCTCACTCAAGGTGATGATTCTAAATACGGGAAACTCAGAATCACTCTTTTTCTTTGCATTTTCAGGTCACATATGGACCATTTGATTCCATGCTTAGTGACAAAGATACGTTCACATCCCTTTATCAGATGTCTACTAAAGAAAGAGGTCTAGCCCAAGGGCTGATCTCTTTATTACTCCACTTTGGCTGGAATTGGGTGGGGCTCATTGTGTCTGATGATCAGAGAGGAAGGGAGTTTCTCTCTGACCTGAAAGTAAAGATGGTATCAGAAGATATCTGTGTGGCCTTTACCGAAAAACTCCCAGATAATTTTAATAAAAATGTAAAACATGATTATGGTTTGCTGAACTTGAAACAACATACACGAGTAAATGTGAATTTATTCTATGGTGATATGGATGACTTGCTGTTCTTCTGTGTAAACATTCGTATCTTTTTAACCAGAAAGGTGTGGATTTTTGCAAAGCCAGACTCGACGTACTTAGAGTCTATAATAAATGAAAAGCATGTTTTGATAAACCTATTCAGTGGAAGCTTCTCATTTTTAAAGAAGAGAACTATCCCTGGCTTCAAGCACTTTCTTGAGGCCCTTACACCGTCCCATTACCCAGGAGATGTTTACTTCTCTAAATTCTGGATTGACAATTTTAGTTGTTCACCTCCTGCTTTGCAATGTGGAAATCATAATCTTTGTCCAGTGAATATTTCCCTAAAGACTAAGGATAAAATAAATGATATGATGACTATTTCTGAGCCAAGCTATTCCATATGGAGTGCAGTATATGCAGTGGCCCATGCCCTACATAAAATGCTATTGAGCAAAACTGAAATGGGATCTAAAGAAGACAAAAACACAGACTGGCTTCTACCATGGCAGGTAAGCCTCACTCATAATCAGGAGAAGCTTAGAACCTCATATTATTAGTAAGTAATTTGCTGTGGTCAGGCCAATAAAACATTTTCATCTTACAATTAAAAGTATAATGGAAAAGGGTTTAAATTTCTCTCCATTTAGTTTGATGTTGGCTATAGGCTTGCCGTATTTTGTCTTTACCAGGTTTATGGATGTGCCTTGTATCCCTGTTCTCTCTAAGACTTAGTTAAACATGAATAGGTATTGGATATTGTCAAAAGCTATTTTGGCATCTAAGAAAATGATCATGTGGTTTTTCTCCTTCAGTTTGTTTATATGATTGATTACAATGATGGATTTCTGTCTAGTGAACCTGCATGCTTGAGATGAAGCCTACTTGGTCATGGTGGATAATATCTCTTATGTGTTCTGGGTTTCGGTTTGCAATTATTTTATTGAGAATTTTTGCATCAATGTTCATAAGAGAGATAGGTCTGAAGTTCTGTATTTGTTGGGTCTTCGTGAGATTTAGGTATCAAGGTGACTGTGGCTTCATGAAATGAGTTTGGTGATGTTCATTCTGCTTCTATTTTGTAGAATAATTTGAAGAGAATTGGAGTTAATTCTTTTTAAGGTCTGTAAATTACTTCACTGAAACCCTCTGGCCCTAGGCTTTTTTGTAAGGGATACTTCTGAGACTGCTTATATATTCTTGGGACATATAGGATTATTTAATCTATGTACCCAATATCGATTTAAGTTTGATAATTGGAAACTATCAAGAAAATTGTCCCCTTCATTTAGGTTTTCAAATTTTGTGGCATATATGCTTTTATAGTAGACCTAATGATTGTTTGGATTTCCTCAGTATCTGTCATTATGTCCCCTTTATAGTTTCTGATTTTGCTGATTTGGACAGTTTCTCTCTGCCTTTCAGTTAGTTTGCCTAAGGATTTGTCTGTCTTGTTGATTTTCTCAAAGAACCAGCTCTGGGTCTCATTGATTCTTTGAATTGTTTTCTTTGTTTCTAATTCATAGATTACAGCTCTGATTTTGATTATTTCTAATCGTCTACTCCTCTTGCGTGTATCTGCTTGTTTTTCCCCCTAGGGATTTTACCTGTGTCATTAAGTTGCTTGTACGAAATGTCTCAAACTTCTTTCTGGCAGCACTTTGTGCTATGAACTTCCTCTTACCACTGCTTTCCTTTTGTCCCATAAGATTTTATTACTATTGCTCTTTAGTACAACTTGAAATTAGGGATGGAGATACCTCCAGAAGTTCTTTTATTATATAAAAAAGTTTTAGCTATTCTTTTTTTTTTTTTTGTTTTGGTGTTCCATATGAAATTGAGAATTGTTCTTTCAAGGTCTGTGAAGAATTGGGTTGGTATTTTGATAGTAATTGCATTGAATCTGTAGATTGCTTTCAGTAGGATGGCCATTTTTACTATGTTAATCCTACCGATCCATGAACATGGGTGATCTTTCCATCTTCTCATATCTTTTTCAGTTACTTTTTTTCAGGGATGTGAAGTTCTTGTAACAGAGGTCTTTCTCTTGCTTGGGTAGTTACACTGAGATATATTATTTCTGGTTACTGTGAGGTATGTTGTTTTCCTAATTTTTTACAAGCCAATTTATCATTTAAAGATGTGGACTTTATAACTTTAACTTTTATAAGTTAATTTTATAGTAGCCAGTTTACTGAAGGGGTTTGTCTACTGTAGAACATCTCAGGTAAAATTTTGTGGGTCACTTATACATATTAGTGTATCATCTGTGAATAGGGATATTTTGACTCCCTCCTTTCCAATTTGGATCCCTTGATCTTTTGTAGTTGTCTTATTTCTCTAGCTAGAACTCACAGTACTACACGAAAAAGATATGAAAAAAGTGGACAGCCTTGTATTATCCCTGACTTTAGTGTAATAGATTTGATTTTGTCCCTATTTAATTTGATTTTGGCTATGTATTTGATGTGGTCTTAGACTGGTTTTACCAGTATCTTACTGAGTATTTTTGCACCAAAGTCCATAAGGGAAATGGGTTTGATCTTTTCTTTCTTTGTTGGGTCCTTGTGTGGGTTAGGTACCAGTGTGACTGTGGATTCATAGGATGAGTTTGGCAACGTTCCTTCTGTTTGATTTTGTACAATAGTTTCTGAAGTATTGGTGTGAGCTCCTCTTTGAAAATCTGGTAGAATTCCATGCTAAAGTCTTCTGGTTCTGGGAAATTGTTTTGGTTGGGAGACTTCTGATGATGGCTTCTATTTTCTTAGGTGTTATAGGACTCTTTAACCTGCTTACCTGATCTTGATTTAACTTTGGTAAGTGAAATCTATCAGGAAAATCTTCCATTTAGATTTTTGAAACTTGTGGAATAGTCTTTTGAAATAATATATAATGATTCTTAGGAGTTATTCCTTTTCATTTCTGTTTTTTTTTTTTATTTGGATACAGTCTCTCTGACTTTTTGTTAGTTTGTTTAGAGGTATGTCTATCTTGTTGATGTTCTCAAAAAAAAAAAAAAAAAAAAACAGCTCTTGGTTTCACTGATTCTTTGTATTGTTTCCAATTTTTTGATACTGATTTCATCCATGAGTTTGACTACTTCCTGATGCCAGGTTCTCTTGGGTGTTTTTACTTCTGTTTGTTCTAGAGCTTTTACATGTGTTTTTAAATTGCTACTATGAGAATTTGTTAATTCTTTTTAGGAAAGCACTTAATGCATTGAAACTTTTCCTTAGCACTGTTTCATCGTGTCCCAGAAGTTTAGATATGTTGTCCCATCATTTTCATTGAATTCTAGAAAATCTTTAATATTTCTTCCCTGACCCAGTGGTCACTGAGTTGTTCAGTTGCCATGATTTTTTTTTAGGTTTTCTCTTGTTTCCATTGTTATTGAAATCTAGCTTTAATCCATGGTGGTTTGATAAAATACAAGGAGTTATTTCAACTTCCTTGTACCTATTGAGGCTTGCTTTCTGACCAAGTCAATGAGCACTTTTGGAAAAGCTTCTGTGAGGTGCTGAAAAGAAGGCATATTCCTCTTTGTCTGGGGGAAAAAATTCTGTAGATGTCTGTTAAATCTATTTGATCCATGCATATGTTAGTATAATTGTTTCTCTGTTTAGTTTCTGTCTTCATGATATGTCTTTGGTGAGTGTGGGGTTTTGAAGTCTCCCTCTATGACTGTGGAGGTATTAGTGTATGATTTAAGCTTTAGTAATGTTACTTTTACAAATGTAGGTGCCCTTGTATTTGAACCAATATATTCAGAATTGAGACATCATCTTGGTGGATTTTTGCTATCATATGTATCCTTTTGCTATGATATGTGTCCTCTCATATCTGTTTTGAATAAATTCAGTTAAAATATTACTTTATTAGATATTGGGATGGCTTCTTTCAACTTGCTTCTTGGGTCAGTTTCCTTGAAAAACATATTTTCAGCCCTTCACTCTGAAGTAATGTCCTCCTTTGTTTTTAAGATGTGTTTTTTTTTTCTTTTGTATGCAGCAGATTGATGAGTCCTGTTTCAGCATCCATTCTGTTAGTCTGTGTCTATTTATTGAGGAATTGAGTTCATTGATGTTGACTGATATTAATGCTTAATGATTGCTCGTGCCTGATATTTTGATTTTTATGATTGCAGCAAGTTTTTGTTCGTTTGGTATTGCAGCAGCAGTGTTATTTATTTTTCTGTCATTCTCTGGGTATTGTTTACTTACTTTGGTTGGGGTTTTCCTTTTAGTATCTTCTGTACAGTTGTGAAGCATAGACACATACAATATAACATTTTCAAGTCCACAGCATGGCCCCACTTGTTGTGAAGTCACTACAGTCGAATCCTTAGTAACCATGTCCACTGGGTGCCGCCATTTTGGATCCTCTTCAACTCTACATCTTCTAAATGGAAATATTATTTTCTGGTCCTGGAGAAAGACACACCTTTTTTCAACTAAGGACATGCTACACAGTATACTATCGTGCATCTCATAGACAATATTTCTACGTGTGTTCAGTAGCTCTTGCATTATTTCTATGGGAAATAATTTTAATCCCACTAAACAACTGGGAAGACAAATAAACAAATTAAACACTTACCAAAAAAAAAGCCATGTTAGAGAGAGGGAAAATTAACTTCTCTTTAAAGTCAGCCAGTAATCTGTGTGGGCCACTCATATCATATGATGTCTCTCTTCAGCTGCATCCATTTCTGAGGAAAATTAAATTAATAAATGCTGTTGGAGATGAAATAAGCTTTGGTGAGAACAAGAATATTAGGGAAACGTATTATATACAAAACTTTATTGCATATAGTTTACGAAATGCATTGTTACTTAAAGTGGGAGAGTTTGTCTTCAAGAGTGCACAAGATCAAGGCTTTTTCATCAATGAAGTTCTGATTCAATGGCCAAGCAAATTAAAACAGGTCTGGAAATTTTTCAGTATTTAATACGAAGGGAATTGTTTGTAAAGAATTATAAAAATTGATTGTGTAATAATTCTTTGAACTTTTAAAATGATTGTGAATTTTTAATTTCTTAGCTCTATTGTGACTATTAGCTTGTGTGTGGGTGTTCATGCGCCCGAGCACATGTGCTTCTTAAATCCCAGTCAACTGTGGTTATCTTCTTCAGTTGCTGTCAACTTTATTGTTATCTGTGAAACCCTTACTTTCTGGTTTTGCTGAACTCAGTGGACAGAATTACCTAGGTTCTCTCTCTGTCTTCATGATCATAAAGTTTGGATTACAGGCCTATTTTTTTGTACCCAACTTTTCTTCCATCCTTTCATCATGATCAAATTCACATTTTCCTGCTTATGTGGCATGCATGTTAAATACTAAAACATCTCTTTAGTTCTGTTTGATGACATTAAATCAGAAATGAACTAATATTTCAGAATTACATGTATGTATATACATACACATATAAATATACATACAAATGCACATATAATGTCAGCTAATTCCTTAGCTACAATTAGATGAATTGAATTTGAATGTTTATGTTCATTCATAATGCAGTGAATGAATGATTGAGTGCTCATGGTTATATAAAGGCATGTATGTGTGTTTCTATATGTAAACACACACATGCACACAAAGTTTTGTAAATTTTCACATCTTAATTATAAAGGCTAGCCATTCACATAACTCATACTCAAGCGTATCAATAATTTTACAAGGATGTGAGCTAGCATAAATAATTAATAAATTATGGATTTGGACACAAGACATTTCTCTAAGCAATGTATATGAGCTGCCCAATATGTGTGTCAGGAACTGAACTCATATTTCAGTTCAAGAGCTATGTGCACTCTTAAAAGCTGATCCAGTTATCCAGAAACACATTCCTGTTAATATGTACATATTCATTAGACAGAAACTGCCAAACCAGGGCCTAAAAGAGGTCTAAGATAGACATACTTCCTGTCCTACAAAATTTCTAACATATAACAAACTAAAATTGCACTAGGAATTTATTAGTTATGTGATTAAGAATGCAACTGGTGAAAGTCCCATTTGATGACGTGACTAATGTTTGAAAAGAATGGCATAAAACAACCCCTAGCATTGGGAGTCAAGGGTAAAAGTCACAGTAACAGATTATAATTCACCAATGGCCAAAACATTTTCATAAGAAAATTGAACTTCCTTTTGCAGCTGAATCAGAGTGCATGGGTGTTACTATAAGATTGGAAATATAAAGATAGAAACAAGTGTGCTTGGAAGCAAGTATGATTATCTTAAAATCCAACTGTCCCAAAATTCATACAATAAAATAAGTTCTGGCTTTCTGCCTCACAGAAGAGGATATCTTGATGTTCAACACATTTCCAACAGGATAGGCAATAGTGAGTCATAGTTTGGTCACCATAAAGGGATGTTGAACATTTAGTATTGAAAAGTGTGGTAAGTTTAAATCTCCATTCTACATTCCCACATTAAAACCTCAAAGTTCCTCATAAACAAATGCAATTTCCATAGGGTATGTATATTTAGCCTAAACTATTTTAAACTGATGTTGGATACCATGACCAATTTTTCTGTGTTGCTTTCAGACTCCTCAATCTGTATGTACACAGAGCTGTGGTCCAGGATTCTGGAAAGTTCTACAAAAAGAAAGACCGGTCTGCTGTTTTTCTTGTGCATTTTGTCCAGAGCAGCACATTTCTAACCAGACAGGTAGAAAAATAATACTTTTACTCAAACTGTTTGGGAATGGAGACAGGAAAAGTTAAGAAGTGACCTTGGTGTCATAATGTAGTGCTGTTCCCTATGTCTCTAACACTCATCCCTGAATCCATTTTTAATCATTGCTGAAGCCACATGATGTGTGAAGTTTAGAGTGGCAATTCTCATGCTATTGTGTCATATGCACCCTACTTTTCAAAAACCTGCCTTTGGGTGCACAGAATGGTCATCTCAGCTCTTGCAGTGTTCCATGCTATGAGCTCCCCATTAAATGTGAGATCTCCAGTTGTCCAGGATCGTTTTGTATTTCTGTGATTAACAAACCTAATGATTCTTGCCTCAAAATAACTCCAGGAAAACTACATGTCTGATTGTATCTGAGTGCACAAGAAACTTAACTGTATTTACAACACAGTTGTCATTTTCAGTATCAACAATAGAAAAAAGCAAGTCTTTGTAAATGAAAATATGACTGCCTGTTTAGGGTTGAAATGAGCAGGTTGCATTTTTATATACAAACACACACACACACACACAAAGACACAAACACATTTAATGAAAAAAGAGCCCAGGCATTTGAGAGAGAATAAATATAAGGTTGGTCCGGGAGAAGTTTTAGAGCAATGAAAAAAGGCATAGTGAGGTAATTATATTATTTTTAAAATGAAAATTTTTAAGAAAAAAATAAAAAATCAGAAGGAAAATACATTAATATACTGATGAGAATCTACTATATACTATATTTTAAAAGGCCAATCCTTAAACAACTGTAATACAAACAGAATTTTTTATGTATTATTGCAAAGGATCAAATGTTGAAAAATTAAATATTCTTTATATTCTGAGATCTAATGCTATCATATGTTAAATTCCTTGCAGAGTGACACATGACTTCAATTACTATGTTAAAAAGATATAGAGACAGCAGGCAGCCTTGTCTTGTCCCTGATTTCAGTGGGATCTCTCCGTTTAGTTTAATGTTGGCTATACAGTTGCTGTATATTGACTTTACTGTGTTTAGGTATGTGCTTTGTGTCCCTGATCTCTCCAAAATT
>JAEOAE010004209.1:0-29866 GCA_036365155.1 Meriones psammophilus
TTTTTATACAAAATATATAGTACCCAGTAGTTTTAACTAACTAATGAACTGTCCAATGAGCTGATAGTGAACCTAACTGTCTGCTCTTTAACTGCCAAGTTACTGTTAACTAAGCCTCAGCCTTTTTAGCCTAGCTGTCAATGTGATCAGAGACCTGAGAAGGATAAATTATGAGCTAAGTACCAATCAAAATGACAGAGATGACTAGTTAGTCCATTACCTAGGCAGTGTCCTGGCTCCTATGTTCTCCTGGCTTTTTGAGCAGAGGCAGTCCAGCCATCAGGCATAGAGGATGAGAAACTGCTGCAGTGGAAAGAGGAACAGGAGAGATTGACCTCACCTTGCCTCTCACAATGTGAGACAATGGCTCTTCAGGTGTCCCCGGCTTTGTCCACAGTTTAGGCTGGGCCCTAGCAGTGGGCCAGTTGGGGCAGTATTTCCCAGTGGTTAGCATACCACAATCCAGAGTTGCAGTCATCTGTCGTTGTGTCCAAATCTTCTCGGAGACCTTGGGAGCTACTGCCAGGATTTTGGGACTTTCTGCCACAATAAACTTACATATGTTAAAATGCCATATTCATCAGATCTCTGATGTTTGAGGCCAGCATATCTGAGTTACTCTTTGTTTTTATCATCTGTTTTAAACTGTGTCCTATAAAACAGAATGCTATTTAATCTAGTTCTAGCATATTTCTGAGATGCATGTTTTAGAACTATATATTTTAAGACAAATAGGCAAACTTTATAGTTACCCATCCTAGGCTTAACCTTAAAAAAAAATTGAACAAGGAGACTAGGTAAGGCTCAACTGCAGTATTTAGCATGACTTTAAATCTGCTCTTTCTGAACTAAAATCAAAGCAAACCTTTTAATCTGATACAGTTCATAGAAAGGCTAGCAAATCTTGCTACTCCTACCACTTGCATTAAAATTAAACAGTAAAAAGCTTTTGCACTTAACACTGATATGACTATAAATAACTGAGATACCTAAACAAAATGGTGGCAAACTCATAGTTTTACCCTCTTTATCTCTGAACCAGTATGGCGGCTGGCCACGTGTAACTGAACTCAGCTGGAAGTCCTAAACAAATATGGCAGCAAAACTACAGCTTTATGTGCTCTCTATCCCTGAACCATCATGGCAGCTAGCCATGTGTTAGCACAGGCTATGACTGACAATACCAAAAATAGCCATTAGGTGCTGTTGATGATACAGCAAACACTGTGGAGCATCCATAATCCCCACAACCAAAAATTCCCAGTGATCAAACAAGCTTTAAAAGAATTACTTTAGCCATACCAAAACTATCAGCTACCTCTCTGGCTTTTTATAACACATCCACTAACCTTCTGCAACATTCTATATACCTTCAGGTTCCTAGCTTTCTTTTTCTGGCTTAACCAGACATGCTTACTTTCTTGCTTTCCTTATTGCTTTTCAGACAAGATAAAAACTCTCACTAAAATCCTTTCCATTTTGACATAATCCTGCAGAAGCCCAGAGTCTACGTACAATTTGCTTTCTATACATTACTATAAAGAGGAGTTTTGAAACTGCCATTTTTTTTAAATAACTTTTCTGTAGCGGATAAGATGATCACAAATCAGCTTAACAAACAAACAGCTCTCCACAAGATACATTTTAAAAACTGCAATTTTTTCAGTTAGCACAAACAATACGGCAGGGTTTTATTTAGTAAAATTAATAAAATACCCAAGATCATTGTCATACCCAAATGCCTGATAAACTTTAAACATTTTACAGCCTTAAACATTTCAAAACCAGATTTTAAAACCAGAATTTACCAGTGTAAGCAATTTAATTTTTAAAACCAAGACCAATTAACCAATTAAAATAAGTTATCCTTTTTAACCTAGAAGGAAATGAGAATTAACGTCCACCAGCTGGCCAAATTTCCCGGGAAACATAATTTTAAAAGTTGAAACTAGATTTTAAGACCAAAATTTATCAGTGAAAAACAACCTAATCTTCAGAACCAATATCAACTTAGAATAAGACTTTCTTCTTATCCTAAAAGGAAATAAAATCATTTTGACTCAGAGATTTTGCAACCTTTGTTTTTTGTTTTTGTTTTTGTTTTTTCCTGAGCCACACCATGTGGCAATTTACATTGTTGTTATTTAAACATGTGCATTTATAGACCCTACAAACACGTAGACACATATACGTGTTTAAAACAAGAATTTGAATTTAACCTTAAAACATACCCAATTATTTTTTTATCATATCAACCATTTAAGACCAGTTGAAAACAATTGTATAATGGCCATATATTTAAACAGACAGGCTCAGCTGCAATTCTAAACATTACAGTAAGTACAGTTTTTTTTTTTTTCTAAATTACTGTTTGAGAGCAAGAGGGAGTGGTGAGCTCTTGCTGCTTACTTCCCTGCTAAGCTGGCATGAAGGCAAGGGGGAGGAGTTTTTCCTCACTCTCAGCAGCCAGAGCAGCTCCTATCATGGAGCAGCTACGGTGCCAATCCCCGCCTAGCCATGTCTAAGGACTTTCATCCAGCAAGCCCATGAGCCTTGCCTACTCCCTTGGCTCCCTTGTGAGCTCTACTGTAGCTTACCTCCCCCCGCAGGTCCTGAACCTGCTTCCTGGCTGGGCCTCTCCTCCCCGTGCTCTTTTGCTGTAAAGTTAAACTTTTGGGAGTAGTGACAGTTTGTCCCATTTTTTCAAATACATAAAAAACACTTATCACACTTACTATAAATATGAGACAGACAGAACACAACACAAGCTGCACGGCATGAGATAAGACACAAAACTGAAAGCAAAAATTCAGATGGAGACTGTGTCGGAAGTCCGGTTCCTCTGTCTCCCAGATGAAACACGTAGCCTTGAAAGGGCGAGGCCCGAGAAGTCCACAAGAGTTTCTCAAAACAGTGGTATCCTTCAGAGTTTCTCAAAACAGTACTGTACAAAATGACATTAACTATTAGCTGCTTCTAACTTTTGGTGAGGCGGGGGTCTTTCAGCACTACTTTGTAAACTAAACCACATGTGTGTCGCTCGCTCAATTAGGAATACAGGAAAACTGAAAAGCGATATATCGAAATGTATGGCAAAGAAACAAGTTTTCATCGAACGAACAGAAACGCAAAGCACAACTTTGTAAACTAATTCACATTCGTTTCGCCTCTTCAATTATTATAACAGGAAAACTGAAAAGTGATATAACCCTAACCCTAAACCTAAGTACCTAACCCTAACCCTAACCCTAACCCTATCCTAACTCTAAGCCTAACCTAACCTAAACCTAACTTGTTCCTAACATGAACAAGTTTCCAACGAGAAGGAACATAAATGCAAAGCACTACTTTGTACACTAAATCACATATGTGCCACTCACTCAATTAGGAATACAGGAAAACTGAAAAGTGATATAATGTACTGTACAGCACAGGAACAAATTTCGAATGAAGGAACACAAAAGAAAGCACTACTTTTTTTTTTAACTTGATGTTTTGTTTTATTTATTTATTTTTTAAATGCAGTTTATTCAGGAACCTTGAACAATCATCTGACCCTGGGGAAAGCCAGCCCACTTTAAATAGCCTATGGGTAACCAACCTCAGCATGCCACGTGGGCAATGCACATAGGTCCAAATACATGGAAGTAAGCCAGATCCTCAGCCTTAGCCAAATGTGGAGTTGTTTGTGACAGAGAGCACTCACCATCGAAAAGGTAGAAGGCAGAAACCAGCTCCATCTTTCAGGCGCGGCATTACACAGCTCTTTACAGTTCCCCCTTTTTTTTTTTTGACGCATCAGGCAAGAGTAGAGGTCTGATCTCTGATATTAGAAATAAATTGGGACTTTGTACTGATGTTCATTTAGGTGTCATCCACCCAAAGAGCATCAGACCCGCCCGAAACCTTTTTCTCAGAGGCGGGACCTGGGGCATCAACCCGCATGCAATCAGACATGCTCTTCTCTGGATCCAAGGCTGCTGATCCTGAGTGCAGTGCTTAGCCTCGCATCCTGAGCGTAACATTTTGGCTTTTTATGGTAGCCAACCATGCTTGGGGAGAATGTCCTGCTTCAATGGCTGTAAAGGCCTGAATGGTCATGGCTGCATCACACTGTTGTGAGACTCTAATCTTGCATATATACCACAGGCAAACCAAGGAGACCAACACCAGAAGGCCTGCTAACGCTCCCATGCCCGCCCATTCCTTCAGATGATTCATGGCTGCAGCAATCCATGATGATAATCCTGTGGCTAGTCCTGTGTCCACTCTGGTAGAATTTACCATGACAATGGCCACTCTCAGCTGGTCCATTGTAGTATCGAATTCTCCAGTCCAATTACCTAAAATATAGTTTGACAATTGTTTAGACAGATTTGCAGCACAGGGAAAATTCTCATGTTGTATGCTAGTGACACAAAGTCCAGCATACTTTCATTGACAGCCAAGTTGAGCGATTTGCCATAGGGTATCAATTTGCTCCTGCACGAGGTCAAACCTCTGATTGAACACCATCAAACCTCCTTTTAGTTGAGCATTAATTCCTTTTTGTACATCTAAGGCATGAGCTACCTTGGCTAAAAGTTTATTCAGGGTCTGAGCAGTCTGCCCAGTATGACTCATGGCTAATGCTGTGGTGTTAGCTCCAACAGCCGCCAATGAGATGGCAGTAACAATGGCAGCTGTAATTCCAAGATCCCTTTTCTGTCTGAAGAGAGTCATAGCGTGACTGCATCAACGGGCACAGGCACCCAGCAAGGCATGTGAGTAACCAGCTATTAAATTTACTAGCATTACAGCATTGGGCAAAAAAAGCAAGTATCATTACTACAATTACTTGGCTCTATCTGGCTAATAATGAATAAAAATGGAAGATGTAAACAAACAGGTGTGGGCTTATAGGAAATATTATGAGAAGCCTTAAACCCCTCGGTGGAACATCCTGCATTGGTTCTAGAACTAGCAGTGGTGGTGTCCGAGGTCTGAGTAGGTTCAGGAGACCATTGCCCCCAGGGGCGAGACGTGCTCCATGTAAATTGACTAAGTCCATGTTTTCCTCCAATTTGAAAGTCATTTAAGGTTCTTAAATTATTATTTTTTCCCTTTTTTTTTAAATGTTTCATCAATTACACTTTATTCACTCTGCATCCCCCCATAAGCCCCTCCCTCCCCTCCCAATCCCACCCTCCCTCCTCCCTCTGCATGCATGCCACTCCCCAAGTCCACTGATAGGGGAGGTTCTCCTCTCCTTTCTGATCTTACTCCATCAGTTCACATCAAAAGTGGCTGCATTGTCCTCTACTATGGCCTGGTAAGGTTGCTCCCCCTCAGGAGGAGGTGGCTAAAGAGCAGGCCAGTCAGTTCATGTCAGAGGCAGCCCCTCTTCTCATTACTATGTAACCCAATTGGACTCTGAACTGCCCTGGGCTACATCTGTGCAGGGGTTCTGGGTTATCTCTATGAATAGTCCTTGGTTGGACTATGAGTCTCTGGGAAGTTCCCTGTGTTCAAATTTTCTTGTTCTGTTGCTCTCCTTGTGGAGACCCTGTCCTCTCCAGCTCTTGCTCTTTCCCAGTTCTTACATAAAATTCCATTCACTCTTCCCAACAGTTGCCCATCAGGCTTAGCTTCTGCTTTGATAGTCTGTAGGGCAGAGGCTTTCAGAGACCCTCTGTGGTAGGTTCCTAGGTTGTTTCCTGTTTTCTTCTTCTTCTGATGTCCATCCTCTTTGCCTTTCCGGATGGGGATTAGACATTTTAGTTGGGGTCCTCTCTCTTGCTTAGTTTCTTTAGATGCACAGGTTTTAGTGGGTTTGTCCTATGTTGTATGTCTATATGAGTGAGTATATACCATGTGTGTCTTTTTGATTCTGGGACAACTCACTCAGGATGATCCTTTCCAGATCCCACCATTTACCTGCAAATTTCATGATTTCCTAATTTTTCGTTGCTGAGTAATATTCCATTGTGTAGATGTACCACATTTTCTGAATCCATTCTTCAGTTGAGGGGCATCTGGGTTGTTTCCAGCTTCTGGCTATTACAAATAAAGCTGCTACGAACATGGTTGAGCAAATTTCCTTTTTGTGTGCTTGAACATCTTTTGGATATATGCCTAGGAGTGGTATGGCTGGATCTTGGGGAAGCACTATTCCTAGTTTTCTGAGAAAACGCCAGATTGATTTCCAGAGTGGTTGTACCAGTTTACATTCCCACCAGCAGTGGAGAAGGGTTCCTCTTTCTCCACAACCTCTCCAGCATGTGTTGTCACTTGAGTTTTTGATCTTGGCCATTCTCATGGGTGTAAGGTGAAATCTCAGGGTTGTTTTGATTTGCATTTCCCTAATGGCTAGTGAGGTTGAGCATTTCTTTAAGTGCTTCTCTGCCATTCGGTATTCCTCTACAGAGAATTCTCTGTTTAGCTCTGTTCCCCATTTTTTAAGTGGATTACTTGGTTTGCTGCTTTTCAGCTTCTTTTGTTCTTTATATATACTTGATATGAGTCCTCTGTCAGATAAAGTGTTGGTGAAGATTCTTTCCCAATCTGTAGGAGGTCGCTTTGTTTTGATGACGGTGTCCTTTGCTTTGCAGAAGCTTTTCAGTTTCATGAGGTCCCGTTTATTGATTGTTGCTCTTAGAGCCTGTGCTGTTGGAATTCTGTTCAGGAAGTTTTCCCTGTACCAATGAGTTCTAGGTATTCCCCTTTTTTTTTTTTCAAGCCGATTTAATGTGTCTGGTTTTATGTTGAGGTCTTTGATCCACTTTGACTTCACTTTTGTGCAGGGTGATAAGTATGGATCTATTTTCATTTTTCTACATGTAGACATCCAGTTGGACCAGCACCATTTGTTGAAGATGCTATCTTTTTTCCATTGTATGATTTTGGCGTCTTTGTCAAATATCAGGTGTCCATATGTGTGTGGGTTTATTTCTGGGTCCTTGGTTCGGTTCCACTGATCCACCATTCTGTTTCTATGCCAGTACCATGCAGTTTTTAAAACTGTTGCTCTATAGTACAACTTAAGATCAGGGATGGAGATACCTCCAGAAGATCTTTTATTGTAGAGGATTGTTTTAGCAATTCTCGGTTTCTTGTTATTCCATATGAAGTTGAGAATTTTTCTTTCCAAGTCTGTAAAGAATTGTGTTGGTAATTTGATGGGCATTGCATTGAATCTGTGGATTGCTTTTGTTAAGATGGCCATTTTTACTATGTTAATCCTACCAAGCCATGAGCATGGGAGATCTTTCCATCTTCTCATATCTTCTTCTAGTTCTTTCTTCAGAGATTTGAAATTTTTTTCATACAAGTCTTTGACTTCCTTGGTTAGCATTACTCTGAGGTACCGTATGTCATTTGTGGCTATTGTGAAGGGTGTTGTTTCCCTAATTTCTTTCTCAGCCCTTTTGTCTTTTGTATACAGGAGGGCCACTGATTTTTTTTGAGTTAATTTTGTATCCGGCCACTTTGCTGAAGGTGTTTATCAGCTGTAGGCGTTCCTGGTAGAGTTTTTTTGGGGTCATTCATGTATACCATCATATCATCTGCAAATAGTGATAATTTGACTTCTTCCTTTCCAATTTGTATCCCCTTGATCTCCTTCAACTGTCTTATTGCTCTAGCAAGGACTTCCAGAATTATGTTGAAGAGATATGGAGAGTGTGGGCAGCCTTGTCTTGTCCTTGATTTCAGTGGGATTGCTTTAAGTTTCTCTCCATTCAGTTTGATGTTGGCTATAGGTTTGCTGTATATCGCCTTTACTATGTTTAGATATGTGCCTTGTTTCCCTGATCTCTCCAATACTTTAAACATGAATGGATATTGGATTTTGTCAAAGCTTTTTCAGCATCTAGGGAGTTTATCATGTGTTTTTTTTTTTTCTTTCAATTTGTTAATATGGTGGATCACATTGATGGATTTCCGTATATTGAATCATCCCTGCATACCTGGGATGAAGCCTACTTGGTCATGGTGGATGATATCTTTGATGTGTTCTTGTATTCGGTTTGCGAGTATTTTGTTGATTATTTTTGCATCAATGTTCATAAGGGAGATTGGCCTGAAATTCTCTTTCTTTGTTGAGTCTTTGTGAGATTTAGGTACCAAGGTGACTGTGGCTTCATAGAATGAGTTTGGTAATGCTCTTTCTGTTTCTATTTTGTGGAATAGTTTGAAGAGTGTTGGTGTTAGCTCTTCTTTGAATGTTTGGTAGAATTCTGCGCTGAAACCATCAAGGTCCTTGGCTTTTTTTGGATCGGAGACTTTCGATGACTGCTTCTATTTCCTTGGGGGATATAGGACTATTTAATTGATTTACCTGGTCCTGATTTAGCTTTGGTAAGTGGAATCGATCAAGAAAATTGTCCATTTCATTTAAATTTTCAAATTTTGTTCCGTATAGACTTTTGAAGTAAGTCCTAATGATTGCTTAGATTTCATCTGTGTCTGTAGTTATGTCCCCCTTTTCATTTCTGATTTTGTTGATTTGGATGGTGTCTCTCTGCCTTTTAGTTAGCTTGGCTAAGGGTTTGTCTATCTTGTTGATTTTCTCAAAGAACCAGCTCTTGGTTTCATTGATTCTTTGAATTGTTTTATTTGTTTCTAATTGATTGATTTCAGCCCTGAGTTTGATTATTTCCAGCCGTCTGCTCCTTCTTGGTGTGTCTGCTTCTTCTTTTTCTAGGGTTTTTAAGTGAGCCATTAAGTTGCTTGAATGCGCTGTCTCAAATTTCTTCTTGAAGGCACTTAGTGCTATGAACTTTCATCTTAGCACTGCTTTCATTGTGTCCCACAAGTTTGGGTATGTTGTGTCTTCATTTTCATTGAGTTCTAGGAAGATTTTAATTTCTTTCTTTATTTCTTCCCTGACCCAGCTGTCTTTTAGTAGCAAGTTGTTCAGTTTCCATGTATGTGTAGGCTTTTTGCTATTTCTGTTTTTACTGAGGTCCAGCTTTATTCCATGGTGATCCGACAGGATACAAGGGATTATTTCAATCTTCCTGTATATGTTGAGGCTTGCTTTGTGACCAACTATGTGGTCTATTTTGGAGAAGGTTCCATGAGGTGCTGAGAAGAAGGTAAATTCTTTTGTGTTTGGGTGTAGGGTTCTGTAAATATGTGTTAGGTCCATTTGGTTCATTACCTCTGTTAGAGATATTGTTTCTTTGTTTAATTTCTGTTTTGTTAACCTGTCCTTTGTTGAGAGTGGGGTGTTGAAGTCTCCTACTATTAGTGTGTGGGGAGCTATATGTGGTTTAAGTTTTATCAATGTTTCTTTCACAAATGTGGGTGCCCTTGTATTTGGGGCATAGATGTTCAGGATTGTGATGTCTTCTTGGTGTAATTTTCCCTTGATGAGTATGAAGTGTCCTTCCCAATCTCTTTTGATTAATTTTGGTTGAAAGACTATTTTATCACATATTAGAATGGCTACTCCTGCTTGCTTCTTGGGTCCATTTGCTTGAAAAGCTGTCTTACATCCCTTTACCCTCAGGTAATGTCTATCTTTGTGTCTTAGGTGTGTTTCTTGTATACAACAGATTGCTGGGTTTTGTTTACGCATCCATTCTGTTAGTCTGTGTCTTTTTATTGGAGAATTCAGTCCATTGATATTGAGAGAGAGTAATGACCAGTGGCTGTTAAATCCTTTGACTTTGATGTTGGCTGTGGTTATACGGTTGTGTGCTTGGTTGCTTTTTGTTTTACTGAAGTGAGGTTATTTATTTCCTGTGTTTTCTTGAATGTAGCTAGCTTTCTTGGGTTTGAGTACTGCTGTGGTGTCTCGGAGCACTCATTTCTGTCTGTTTGCAATCTGCAGTCTGCTAGACTTTCCCTAGGTGACCCCAGCAGCACTGTTTCTTCCTTCTCTGTGGGGTCCTCTCTGGACAGGGGTTCCCAGTCCCTGTTGTACTGGGACGCACAGCTTGTCTGTACCACTGAGCTGAGAGCAAAGCTCTCTGTGCGTGGCAGGAGCTCGGCTGTGATGGCGGCAGAAAATTTCCGGGGAGAGACTGGGAGACCTGAGATCAGACCCGCAACCCTGCTTCCCTGTGGGGTCCCCCCGCGACTGGGACTCCCAGTCTCAGGTACCCTTGTGCCCACGGATCAGCCTGGGAAATTTCTCTGTGGGGTCCTCTCCGGACAGGGTTTCCCAATCCCTGTTGTACTGGGGCGCACAGGTTGTCTGTACTGCTGAGCTGAGCGCAAAGCTCTCTGTGCGTGGCAGGAGATCGGCTGTGATGGTGGCAGAGAATTTCCGGGGAGAGACTGGGTGAACTGCGATCAGACCCGCAACCCTGTTTCCCCGTGGGGTCGCCCGAGACTGGGACTCCCAGTCTCAGGTACCGTTGTGCCCACAGATCAGCCTGGGGAAGTGGCAGGGACCTGCCCGCTTGCGGCTCCAGCCCGGAGGCCCAAAGCCCGCCATACCAGGGATTTCTTCCGGGTTCTGTCTGTGCAGCCAAGAGTGGACCCGACCAATTCCCACGCCTTGGGAGCCTCCCTCAACTGGGAAACACAATCGATGTAGTTTCAGTGCCCTGAGTTCAGTCTCCTGGTCGCTGCCCGGATAGTGCTGTCTTGCTGCTCAGAAGTGCTCTTTTCCCGGTGCCACCATCTTGGCTCCAAAGCACTACTTTTAAACAGAATCACATGTGTGTCGCTCGTTCGTGTCACGTGTTCAATTATTATAACAGGAAAAATGAAAAGTGATATAACACTAACCCTAACCCTAAGCCCCTAACCCTAACCCTAACCCCTAAACCTAACCTTAACCCTAACCCTAACCCTACCCTAAACCTAAGCCTAAGCCTAAGCCTAAGCCTAACCCTAACCCTAACTTGTTCCTAACAGGAAGAAGTTTCCAACTAAAGAACATAAACGCAAAGCACTACTTTGTAAACTAAATCACATGTGTGCAACTCGCTCAATTAGGAATACAGGAAAACTGAAAAGTGATATAATGCACTGTACAGCACAGTACCAAGTTTTGAAAGAAAGAACAGAAAAGCAAAGCCCTACTTTTCCACGGAATCACATGTGTGTCACTCGCTCAATTAGGAATACAGGAAAACTGAAAAGTGTTATCTTGAACTGTACCGCACAGAAACAAGTTTCCATCGAAAGAACAGAAACAAAAAGCACAACTTTTTAAACTAATTCACATACATGTCGCCCGTTAAATTTTTATAACAGGAAAACTGAAAAGTGATATATTAAATTGTAGAGCACAGGAACAAGTTTAGATCGAAAGAACAGAAACACAAAGCTAAACTTTGTAAACTAATTCAAATACGTTTTGCCCGATCAATTATTATAACAGGAAAACTGAAAAGTGATATCTCGCACTCTACGGGACAGAAACAATTTTCCATCGAAAGAACAAAAAAGCAAAGCACAACTTTGTAAACTAATTCACATACGTGTCGCCTGTTCAATTGTTATAACAGGAAAAGTGAAAAGTGATATAACCCTAACCCTAACCCTAAGCCCCTAACCCTAACCCTAACCCTAATCCCCTAACACGAACCCTAACCCTAACCCTAAGCCTAACGCTAACTTGTTCCTAATAGGAACAAGTTTCCAACGAAAGAACATAAACACAAAGCAATACATTGTAAACTAAATCACATGTGTGCCAATAGCTCAATTAGGAATACAAGAAAACTGAAAAGAGATATAACACACTGTACAGCACAGGAAAAAGTTTCGAACGAAAGAACAGAAAAGCAAAGCACTAGTTTTGAACCGAATCACATGTGTGTCGCTCGCTCAATTAGGAATACAGGAGTACTGAAATGTGATATCTCGCACTCTATGGCACAGAAACAAGTTTCCATAGAAAGACGAGAAACACAAAGCAAAACTTTGTAAACTAATTCAAATACGTGTTGCCTCTTCAATTATTATAACAGGAAAAGTAAAAAGTGATATAAACCTAACCCTAAACCTAAACCTAACCCTAACCACCTACCCCCGAACCCTACCCCTAACCGTAACCCCTAACCCTATCCCTAACCGTACCCTAAACCTAAACCTAACCCTAACCCTAACGATAAGTTGTTCCTAATAGGAACAAGTTTCCAACAAAAGAACATAAATGCAAAGCACTGATTTGTAAAGTAAATCACATGTGTTCCACTCGCTCAATTAGGAATACAGGAAAACTGAAAGGTGATATAAGGCAATGTACAGCATAGGAACAAGTTTCGAATGAAATAACAGAAAAGGAAGGCCCTACTTTTAAACGGAATCACATGTGTGTCGCTCGCTCAATTAGGAATACAGGAAAACTGAAAAGTGTTATCTCACACTGTATGGCACAGAAACAAGTTCCCATCGAAAGAACAGAAACGAAAAGCACAACTTTGTAAACTAATACATATACGTGCTGCCTGATCAATTATTATAACAGGAAAACTGAAAAGTGTTATCTCACACTGTATGGCACAGAAACAAGTTCCCATCGAAAGAACAGAAACGAAAAGCACAACTTTGTAAACTAATACACATACGTGCTGCCTGATCAATTATTATAACAGGAAAACTGAAAAGTGATATAACGCACTGTACAACACAGGAACAAGTTTCAAACTAAAGAACAGAAAAGCAAAGCACTACTTTTAAATGGAAATACATGTGTGTGGCTCGCTCAATTAGGAATACAGGAAAACTGAAAAGTCTTATCTCGTACTGTACGGCAAAGAAACTAGTTTCCATCGAACGAACAGAAACGCAAAGCACAACTTTGTAAACTAATTCACATACATGTCGCCCGTTCAATTATTATAACAGGAAAACTGAAAAGTGATATATCGCACTCTACAGCACAGGAACAAGTTTTGAATGAAAGAACAGAAAAGCAAAGCACTACATTTAAACGGAATCACATGTGTGTCACTCAGTCAATTAGGAAAACAGGAATACTGAAAAGTGATATATCCCAGTATATGGCACAGAAACACGTTTCCATCGAAAGAACAGAAACGCAAAGCACAACTTTGTAAACTAATTCACATACGTGTCGCCTGTTCAATTATTATAACAGGAAAAGTGAAATGTGATATAACCCTAACACTAACCCTAAACCTAACCATAACCCCCTAACCTGAACCCTAACCGTAACCCTAACACCTAACCCTATCCCTAACCCTACCCTAACTCTAAACTTAACAATAAAACCTAATGCTAACTTGTTCCTAATGAGAACAAGTTTCCATCGAACGAACAGAAACGCAAAGAAGAACTTTATTAACTAATTCACATAGCTGTCGCCATTTCAATTATTATAACAGGAAAACTGAAAAGTGATATTACCTAACCTAACCCTAAGCCCCTAACCCTAAACCTAAACCCTAACCTAACCCCTAACCCTAACCCTAACCCTAACCCTAACACTACCTAACCCTAATCCTAACAGGAACAAGTTTCCATGGAAAGAACATAAAAGCAAAGCACTACTTTGTAAAATAAATCTCATGTGTGCCACTCGTTCAATTAGGAATACAGGAAAACTGAAAAGTGATATAACCCAGCACTACTTTGTAACTAATTCACACAGGAACAAGTTTGAAGCGATATATCGAAAATGTATGGCAAAAAGAAGAGAAATGCAAAGCACAACTTTGTAAACTAATTCACATACATGTTGCCTGTTCAATTATTATAACAGGAAAACTGAAAAGTGATATAGCCCTAACCTTAACCCTACACCCCTAAATCTAACCCTATCCTTAACCCTAGCCCCTAACCCTGACCCTAACCCTAACGCTAACCCTAACCCTAACCCTAACCCTAACTTGTTCCTAACAGGGAGAAGTTTCCAACGAAAGAACATAAACGCAAAGCACTGATTTGTAAACTAAATCACATGTGTGTCACTCTCTCAATTAGGAATACAGGAAAACTGGAAAGTGATATATCACACTGTGCAACATAGGAATAAGTTTCGAAAAAAAGAGCAGAAAAGCAAAGCACTACTTTTAAACGGAATCACATGTGTGTCGCTCGCTCAATTAGGAATACAGGAAAATTGAAAAGTGTTATCACGCACTGTAAGGCACAGAAACAAGTTTCCATCGAAAGAACAGAAATGGAAAGTACAACTTTGTAAACTAATTCACATACGTGCTGCCCATTTAATTATTATAAGACGATAACTGAAAAGCGATATATCGCACTGTACAGTACAGGAACAAGTATTGAGCAAAAGATCAGAAACGCAAAAAACTACTTTGTAAATTAAATCACATGTGTGTCACTCGCTCAATTAGGAATACAGGAAAACTGAAAAGTGATATATCACACTGTACAGAATAGGAACAAGTTTCCAACAGGAGAACAGAAACGCAAAGCACTACTTTGTAAACTAATTCACATACGTGTTGCCCGTTCAATTATTATAACAGGAAAACTGAAAAGTGATATATCACACTGTACAGCACACAAACAAGTTTCCATCGAAAGAATAGAAACGCAAAGCATAACTTTGTATACTAATTCACATTCGTGTCGCCTGTTCAATTATAATAACAGGAAAAATGAAAAGTGATATAACACTAACTCTAAACCTAAGCCCCTAACCATAACCCTAACCCTCACCCTAATCCTAACCCCTAACCCTAACCTTATCCCTAACCGTAACCCTAACCGTAACCCTAACCGTAACCCTAAAATGTTCCTAAGAGGAAGAAGTTTCCAACGAAAGAACATAAACACAAAGCACTACTTTGTAAACTAAATCACATGTGTGTCACTAGCTCAATTAGGAATACAGGAAAACTGAAAAGTGATATAATGCAATGTACAGCACAGGACCAAGTTTCGAATGAAAGAACAGAAAAGAAAAGCCCTAATTTTACACGGAATCACATGTATGTCACTCGCTCAATTAGGAATACATGAAACCTGAAAAGTGTTATCTCAAACTGTACGGCACAGAAACAAGTTTCCATCGAAAGAACAGAAAAGCAAAGCACAACTTTGTAAACTAATTCACATACGTGTCGCCCGTTCAATTTTTATAAGAGGAAAACTGAAAAGTGATATATCGCTCTGTACAGCACAGGAACATGTTTCCATCGAAAGAACAGAAACGAAAAGGACAACTTTGTAAACTAATTCACATACGTGATGCCCGTTCAATTATTGTAACAGGAAAACTGAAAAGTGATATATCGAACTGCACAGCACAGAAACAATTTTCCATCAAAAGAACAGAAACACAAAGCACAACTTTGTAAACTAATTCACATACGTGTCGCCCATTCTATTATTATGACAGGAAAACTGAAATGTGATACATCACACTGTACAGCACAGAAACAGGTTTCCAGCAGAAGAACAGAAATGCAAAGCATACTTTGTATACTAATTCAAATACCTGTCACCCGTTCAATTATTATAATAGGAAAACTGAAAAGTGATATAACACTAACCTAACCCTAAGCCCTAGCCCTAGCCTAACTGTAACAATAACCCCTAACCCTAGCCCTCTAAACCTAACCCTAACACTAACCCTAACCCTAACTTGATCCTAACAGGAACAAGTTTCCAACGAAAGAACATAAACACAAAGCACTACTTTGTAAACTAAATCACATGTGTGCCACTCGCTCAATTAGGAATACAGGAAAACTGAAAAGTGATATAATGCACTGTACAGCAAAGTAACACGTTTCGAACGAAAGAACAGAAAAGCAAAGCCCTAATTTTACACGGAATCACATGTGTGTCACTCGCTCAATTAGGAATACAGGAAAACTGAAAAGTGTTATCTCGAACTGTACAGAACAGAAACAAGTTACCATAGAAAGAACAGAAACAAAAACACAACTTTGTTAACTAATTCACATACATGTCGCCCGTTTAATTTTTATAACAGGAAAACTGAAAAGTGATATATTAAACTGTAGAGCACAGGAACAAGTTTAGATAGTAAGAACAGAAACACAAAGCAAAACTTTGTAAACTAATTCAAATACGTGTTGCCCGATCAATTATTATAACAGGAAAACTGAAAAGAGATATCTCGCACTCTACGGCACAGAAACAAGTTTCCATCGAAAGAACAAAAAGCAAAGCACAACTTTGTAAACTAATTCACATACGTGTCGCCTGTTCAATTGTTATAACAGGAAAAGTGAAAAGTGATATAACCCTAACCCTAACCCCTTACCCTATACCTTACCCTACCCTAACCCTAACCCTAACCCTAATCCTAACCCTAACCCTAACGCTACCTTGTTCCTAATAGGAACAAGTTTCCAACGAAAGAACATAAACTCAAAGCAATACTTTGAAAACTAAATCACATGTGTGTCACTCGCTCAATTAGGAATATCGGAAAACTGGAAAGTGATATATCGCACTGTGCAACATAGGAATAAGTTATGAACGAAAGAACAGAAAAGCAAAGCACTACTTTTAAATGGAATCACATGTGTGTCGCTCGCTCAATTAGGAATAGAGGAAAACTGAAAAGCGTCATTTCGCACTGTAAGACAGAAACAAGTTTCCATCGAAAGAAAAAATACGCAAAGCACAACTTTGTAAACAAATTCTCATACGTGTTGCCCATTCAATTATTATAAGAGGAAAACTGAAAAGAGATATATCACACTATACAGCACAGAAACAGGTTTCCAACAGAAGAACCGAAATGCAAAGTACTACTTTTTAAACTATATCACATGTGTGTCGCTCGCTCACTTAGGTATACAAGAAAACGGAAAAGCGATATATCGAAATGTAGGGCAAAGAAACAAGTTTCCATTGAATGAACAGAAACGCAAAGCACAACTTTTTAAACTAATTCACATTCGTGTTGCCTGTTCAATTATTATAACAGGAAAACTGAAAAGTGATATAACCCCAACCATAATCCTGAGCACCTAACCCTTACCCTAACCCTAACACTAACCCCAACCCTAACCCCTAACCCTACCCCTAACCCTACCCTAACCCTAAACCTAACCCTAACTTGTTCCTAACTTGAACAAGTTTCCAACGAAAGAACATAAACGCAAAGCACTGCTTGTAAACTAAATCACATGTGTGCCACTAGCCCAATTAGGAATACAGGAAAACTGAAAAGTGATATAACGCACTGTACAACACAGGAACAAGTTTCGAACGAAAGAACAGAAAAGCAAAGCACTACTTTTAAATGTAATTACATGTGTGTCGCTCGCTCAATTACTAATACAGGAAAACTGAAAAGTGTTATCTCGCACTGTACAGCAAAGAAACTAGTTTCCATCGAACGAACATAAACGCAAAGCACAACTTTGAAAACTAATTCACATACATGTCGCCCGTTCAATTATTATAACAGGAAAACTGAAAAGAGATATATCGAAACTGTAAGGCAAAGAAACAAGTTTTCTTTGAAAGAACAGAAACGAAAAGCACAACTTTGTAAACTAATTCACATACGTGTCACCTGTTCAATTATTATAACAGGAAAACTGAAAAGTGATATAACCCTAACACTAACCCTAACCCCCTAACCATAACCCTAACCCTAATCCTAACCCCTAACTCTAACCCTAACCCTAAACCTAGCCCTACCCTATCCCTAATCCTAACTGTAACACTATCCCTAACCCTAACCCCCTAACCCTTACCCTAACCCTAATCCCAACCCCCTAACCCTGACCCTAACGCTAACCCTAACCCTACCCTAACCCTAACCCTGACTTGTTCCTAACAGGAACTAGTTTCCAAAGAAAGAACATAAACGCAAAGCACTACTTTGTAAACTAAATCACATGTGTGTCGCTCGCTCAATTAGGAATACAGGAAAACTGAAAAGTGATATAACGAAAATGTACGGCAAAGAAACAAGTTTCCATCGAAAGAACAGAAACGCAAAGCATAACTTTGTAAAATCATTCAAATACGTGTTGCCTGTTCAATTATTATAACAGGAAAACTGAAAAGTGATATATCACACTGTACAGCATAGAAACAAGTTTCCAAAAGAAGAACAGAAATGCAAAGCACTACTTTGTAAACTACATCACATGTGTATTGCTCTATAAATTAGTAATACAGGAAAACTGTAAACTTTGTAAACTAATTAACATACGTGTCACCTGTTCAATTATTGTAACAGGAAAACTGAAAGTGATATGATATAACCCTAACCCTAACCCTAACCCTAACAGTAACCCTAACTTGTTCCTAACAGGAACATGTTTCCAAGGAAAGACCATAAATGCAAAGCACTACTTTGTAAACTAAATCACATGTGTGTCACTCGCTAAATTAGAAATACAGGAAAACTGAAAAGTGATATATCGCACTGTACGGCACAGAATCATGTTTCCATCGAAAGAACAGAAACACAAAGCACAATTTTGTAAACTAATTCACATATGTGTCACCCGTTCAATTATTATAACAAGAAAATTGAAAAGTGAAATATCGCACTGTACAACACAGGAACAACTTTCGAACGAAAGAACAGAAAAGCAAAGCACTACTTTGTAAGCTAAATCACATGTGTGTCGCTTGCTCTATTAGGAATACAGGAAAACTGAATAGTGATAAATCGAAATGTACGGCAAAGAAACAAGTTTCCATGGAAAGAACAGAAACGCAAAGCACAACTTTGTAAACTAATTCACATTCGTGTTGCCCGTTCAATTATTATAACAGGAAAACTGAAAAGTGATATAACCGTAACACTAACCCTAACCCCCTAACCCTAACCCCCGAAACCTAACCCTAACCCTAACGATAGCCCTAACCCTAACCCTAAGCCCCTAACCCTAACCCTAACCCTAACCCTAAGGCCCTAACTCCAGTTGGTCCAGCCCCATTTGTTGAAGATGCTGTCTTTTTTCCATTGAATGGATTTGGCTTCTTTGTCAAATATCGAGTATTCATAGGTGTGTGGATCTATTTCTGTGAATTCTATGCGGTTCCATTGATTCTCCTTTCTGTTTCTATGCCAATACCATGCAGTTTTTATTACTGTTGCCCTGTAGTACAGCTTGAGATCATGAATGGTGATACCTCCAGATGATCTGCTGTTGTACAGGATCGTTTTGGAGATTTTGGGTTTTTTGTTTCTCCATATGAAGCTGAGAATCTTTTTTTCGAGGTCTGTAAATAATTGAGTTGGTATTTTGATGGGAATTACATTGAATCTGTAGATTGCTTTTGGCAGTATGGCCGTTTTCACAATGTTAATCCTACCAATCCATGAGCACGGGAGATCTTTCCATCTTCTGATATATTCATCGATTTCTTTCTTCACAGACTTGAAGTTTTTCTCAAACAGGTCTTTCACTTGCTTGGTTAGAGTCACACCAAGGTACTTTATGTTATTAGTGGCTGTGCTGCTGTCACTGCCAGGTTCTGAGGTCTTGCTGCAGCTGGAGATTTCAGGGTGGTCACTACAGCAGGGATGGTGTAATTCGCTCAATTAGGAATACAGGAAAACTGAAAAGTGATATATTGAACTGTACAGCACAGGAACAAGTTTAGATCTAAAGAACAGAAAAACAAATCACTACGTTTAAACGGAATCACATGTGTGTCGCTCACTCAATTATTAATACAGGAAAACTGAAAAGTGATATAAGCCTAACCCTAACCCTAACCCTAACACCCTAACACGAACACCTAACCCTAACCCTAACAATAACCCTAACCCTACCCTAACCCTAACCCTAACCCTAACCGTAACATTAACCCTAATTTGTTCCTAAACCTAACAGGAACAACTTTCCAAGGTAAGAACATAAACGCAAAGCACTACTTTGTAAACTAAGTCATATGTGTGTCACTCAGTCAATTAGGAATACAGGAAAACTGAAAAGTGATATATCGCACTGTACAGCACAGAAACAAGTTTAGAACGAAAGAACAGAAAAACAAATCACTACTTTTAAAAGGAATCACATGTGTGTTGCTCTCTCAAATATTAATACAGGAACACTGAATAGTGATATATCGCACTGTACAGCACAGAAACAAGTTTCCATCGAAAGAACAGAAAGGCAAAGCATAACTTTGTATACTAATTAACATACGTGTCGCCCGTTCAATTATTATAACAGGAAAACTGAAAAGTGATATATCGCACTGTACAGCACAGGAACAAGATTCGAACTAAAGAATAGAAAAGGAAAACACTACTTTGTAAACTAAATCACATGTGTCGCTCGAACAATTAGGAAGACATGGAAACTGATAAGTGATATATCGCAGTGTATGGCACAGAAACAAGTTTCCAAAAGACGAATAGAAACGCAAAGTACTACTTTGAAAACTAAATCATATGTGGGTCACTCGCTCAATCAGGAATACAAGAAAACTGAAAAGTGATATATCGAATTGTACAGCACAGAAACAAATTTTCATCGAAAGAACAGAAACGCAAAGCACAACTTTGTAAAGTAATACACATTCGTGTCGCCATTTCAATTATTATAACAGGAAAACTGAAAAGTGATATAACCCTAACCCTAACTCTAACCCTAACCCTAAACCCCTATCCCTAACCCTATCCCTAACCTAACCCTAACCCTAACCCTAACCCCAACCACTACCCCTAACCATAACCCTAACCCCTAAACCTACCCTAACCTTAACCCTAACCCTAACCCTAACCCTAACCCTAAACCCCTATCCTAACCCTAACCCTAACCCTAACCCTAACACTAACCCTAACCCTAACCCTAACCCCTAACCCTAACCCTAACCCTAACCCTATTCTAACCCTAACCTAACCTTAACCCCTATCCCTAACCCTAACCGTGAACCCTAACCCCTAACCCTACCCTAACCTTAACCTTAACCCTAACCCTAACCCTAACCTAACCTAACCCTTACTTGTTCCTAACAGGAACAAGTTTCCAACGAAAGAACATAAACGCAAAGCACTACTTTATAAACTAAATCACATGTGTGTCGCTCGCTCAATTAGGAATACAGGAAAACTGAAATGTGATACATCGCAGTGTATAGAACAAGTACAAGTTTCCAACGAAAGAACAGAAAAGCAAAGCACTACTTTTAAACGGAATCACATGGGTGTAAACACTCAATTAGGAATACAGGATAACTTCAAAGTGTTATCTCACACTGTATGGCACAGAAGCAAGTTTTCATCGAAAGAATAGAAAAGCAAAGCACAACTTTGTAAACTAATTCACATATGTGTCGCCAGTTCAATTATTATAACAGGAAAACTGAAAAGTGATATAACGAACTGTACAGCACAGGAACAAGATTCCAACAGAAGAAAAAAAAGCGCAAACCACTACTTTGTAAACTAAATCACATGTGTGTCGCTTGCTCAATTAGGAATACAGGAAAACTGAAAAGTGATATATTGAATGGCAAAGAAACAAGTTTTCAACGAAAGAACAGAAACACAAAGGACAACATTGTAAACTAATTCACATATGTGTCGCCTTTCCATTATTGTAACAGGAAAACTGAAAAGTGATATAACCCTAACCCTAACCCTAACGCTAACCCTAACCCTACCTAACCCTAACCCTAACCCTGACCCTAACCCCTAACCCTAACCCTAACTGTAACAATAACCCCTAACCCTAGCCCTCTAAACCTAACCCTAACCCTAACCCTAACCCTAACCCTAACCCTAACCCCTAACCCTAAGCCTAAACCTAAACCTAACCCTAACTTGTTCCTAACAGAAACAAGTTTTTAACAAAAGAACATAAATCACACATGTGTCTCTGGTCAATTAGGAATACAGGAAAACTGAAAAGTGATATATCGCACTGTACTGCAGAGAAACAAGTTTCCAACTGAAGAACAGAAACGCAAAGCTCTACTTTGTAAACTAAATCAAATGTGGGTGGCTTGCTCAATTAGGAATACAGGAAAACTGAAAAGTGATATACCGCACTCTACATCACAGGAACAAGTTTCCAACATAAGAACAGGAAAGCATAGCACTACTTTTTAAAGGGAATCACATGTGTGTCGCTCTCTCAATTAGGAATACAGGAAAACTGAAAAGTGTTATCTCCCACTGTATGGCACAGAAACAAGTTTCCATCGAAAGAACAGAATCGCAAAGCACAACTTTGTAAAGTAATTCACATATGTGTCACCTGTTCAATTACTATAAAAGGAAAACTCAAAAGTGATATATCGCACTGTACAGCACAGAAACAAGTTTCCAACTGAAGAACAGAAACATAAAGCTCTACTTTGTAAACTAAATAAAATGTGTGTGGCTTGCTCAATTGGGAATACAGGAAAACTGAAAAGTGATATAACCATAACCCTAACTCTAACCCTAACGCTAAACTCCTATTCCTAACCCTATCCCTAACCCTAACCCTAACCCTAACCCTAATCCTATCTTAACCCTAACCCTAACCCTAACCCCTACCCCTAACCCTAACCATAACCCTAACCCCTAACCCTACCCTAACGTTACCCTAACCCTAACCCTAACCCTAACCCTAACCCCTATCCCTAACCATAACCCTAACCCTAACACTAACCTAACCTTAACCTTAACCCCTAACCCTAACCCTAACCCTAACCCTAACCCTATCCTAACCCTAACAATAACCCTAACCCCTACCCCTAACCCTAACCGTAACCCTAACCCCTAACCCTACCCTAACCTTAACCCTAACCCTAACCCTAACCTAACCCTTACTTGTTCCTAAAAGGAACAAGTTTCCAACTAAAGAACATAAACGCAAAGCACTACTTTATGAACTAAATCACATGTGTGTCGCTCGCTCAATTAGGAATACAGGAAAACTGAAATGTGATACATCGCACTGTATAGTACAGGTACAAGTTTCCAACGAAAGAACAGAAAAGCAAAGCACTACTTTTAAACGGAATCACATGGGTGTCGCTCACTCAATTAGGAATACAGGAAAACTAAAAATTCTATCTCGCACTGTATGGCACAGAAACAAGTTTCCATCGAAAGAACAGAAATGCAAATCACAACTTTGTAAACTAATTCACATACGTGTCACCTGTTCAATTATTATAACAGGAAAACTGAAAAGTGATATAACCCTAAACCTAACCCTAAGCCCTAACCATAACCCTAACCAGAAACAGAACCCTAACCCTAACCCTAACCCCTAACCCTAACCCTATCCCTAACCCCAACCCTAACCCTAACCCTAACCCCTAACCCTACCTAACCCTAACCCTAACCCTAACCCTAACCCTAACTCCTAACAGGAATAAGTTTCCAACGAAAGAACATAAACGCAAAGCACTACTTTGTAAACTAAATCACATGTGTGTTGCTCGCTCAATTAGGAATACAGGAAAACTGAAGAGTGATATCTTGCAGTGCAGCACACAGAAACAAGTTTCCAACGAAAGAAGAGAAATGTAAAGTACAATTTTGTAAACTAAATAACATGAGTGTTGCCCGTTCATTTAGGAATACAGGAAAACTGAAAAGTGTTATCTCGCACTGTATGGCACAGAAACAAGTTTCCATCGAAGGAACATAAACACAAAGCACTACTTTGTAAACTGAATCACATGTGTGTCAATCGCTCAATTAGGAATACAGGAAAACATAACTGTGATATAACACACTGTACAGCACAGGAACAAGTTTCCAACAGAAGAACAGAAAAGCAAAGCACTGCTTTGTAAAATAAATTACATGTGTGTCGCTCGCTCAATTAGGAATACAGGAAAACTGAAGAGTGTTTTCATCAATAGTACAGAAACACAAAGCCCAACTTGGTAAACTATTTTACATAAGTGTCCTATTAAAACAGGAAAAATGAAAAGTGATATAACCCTAACCATAACCCTAATCGTAACAATAAACCTAACCCTGACACAAAACCTAACCCTAACCCTAACCTAAACCTAACCCTAACGCTAAATTGTTCCTAACTGGAACAAGTTTCCAACTAAAGAACATAAACGCAAAGCACTAATTTGTAAACTAAATCTCATGTGGGCCACTCTCTCAATTAGGAATACAGTAAAACTGAAAAGAGATATAACGACTGTACAGCAAAGGAACAAGTTTCTAAAAAAAAACAGAAAAGCAAAGCACTACTTTTAAACGGAATCACATGTGGGTCGCTTGCTCAATTAGGAATACAGGAAAACCGAAAAGTGTTATCTCGCATTGTAACCCTAACCTAACCTAACCCTAACTTGTTCCTAATAGGAACAAGTTTCCAATGAAAGAACATAAAGGCAAAGCACTACTTTGTAAACTAAATCACATGTGTGCCACTCGCTCAATTAGGAATAGAGGAAAACTTAAAAGTGATATAATGCACTGTACAGCGCAGGAAAAAGTTTCCATCGAAAGAACAGAAACACAAAGCACAACTTTGTAAACTAATTCACATACGTGTCACCCGTTCAATTATTATAACAGGAAAACTTAAAAGTGATATATCGAACTGTACAGCACAGGAACATGTTTCCATCGAAAGAATAGAAACGCAAAGCACAACTTTGTAAACTAATTCACATACGTATCGCACATTCAATTATTATGACAGGAAAACTTTAAAGTGATATAACGCTAACCCTAACCCTAAGCCCCTAACCCTAACCCTAACCCTAACCCTAAAACTAACCCTAACCCTAAACCTAACCCTAACCCTAACCCTAACCCTAACCCTAAGTCCCTAACCCTAACCCTAACCCTAACACTAACCCTAACCCTAACCCTAATTTGTTCCTAACAGGAACAAGTTTCCAGTGAAAGAACATAAACGCAAAGCACTACTTTGTAAACTAAATCACATGTGGGCCACTCTCTCAATTAGGAATACAGTAAAACTGAAAAGAGATATAACGCACTGTACAGCAAAGGAACAAGTTTCGAACGAAAGAACAGAAAAGCAAAGCACTACATTTAAACGGAATCACATGTGTGACGATCGCTCAATTAGGAATACAGGAAAAGTGAAAAGTGTTATCTCGCACTTTACGGCACAGAAAGAAGTTTCCATCGAAAGAACAGAAACGCAAAGCACAACTTTGTAAACTAATTCACATACGTGTCGCCTGTTCAATTATTATAACAGGAAAACTGAAAAGTGATATATCACACTATACAGCACAGAAACAAGTTTCCAACAGAAGAACAGAAACGCAAAGCACTACTTTGTAAACTAAATCACATGTGTGTCGCTCACTCAATTAGCAATACGAGGAAACTGAAAAGTGATAAATCGAAATGTATGGCAAAGAAACAAATTTTCATCGAAAGAACAGAAACGCACAGCACAACGTTGTAAACTAATTAACATTCATGTCGCCTCTTCAATTATTATAACAGGAAAATTGAAAAGTGATATAACCCTATTCCTAACCTAAAACCCTAACTCTAACCCTAACCCTAACCCTAACCCTAACCCCTAACCTCACCCTCACCTAACCCTAATCATAACCCTAACCCTAACCCTAAGCCCCTAACCCTAACCCTAACCTAACCCTAAGCCCCTAACTCTAACCCTAACCTAACCCTAACCTAACAAGTTTCCAACGAAGAAAGAACATAAGCGCAAAGCACTACTTTGTAAACTAAATCACATGTGTGCCACTCTCTCAATTAGGAATACAGGAAAACTTAAAAGTGATATATCTAAAAGGAACCTTGATGGTGTTCAATCAGAGGATTGACCTCATGCAGGAGGAAATTGATACCCTATGGCAAAACACTCCACTCGGGTGTCAATGAAAATATGTTGGACTTGGAGTCACTAGCATATAACATGAGAATTTTTCCTGTGCTGCAAATCTGTCTAAACAATTGTCGAGCTATATTTTAGGTAATTGGACTGGAGAATTTGATACTACGATGGAGCAGCTGAGAGTGGCCATTGTCACAGTAAATTCTACCAGAGTGGACACAGGACTAGCCACAGGATTATCATCATGGATTGCTGCAGCCATGAATCATCTGAAGGAATGGGCGGGCATGGGAGCATTAGCAGGCCTTCTGGTGTTGGTCTCCTTGGTTTGCCTGTGGTATATATGCAAGATTAGAGTCTCACAACAGTGTGATGCAGCCATGATCATTCAGGCCTTTACAGCCATTGAAACAGGACATTCTCCCCAAGCATGGTTGGCTACCATAAAAAGCTAAAATGTTACACTCAGGATGCGAGGCGAAGCACTGCACTCAGGGTCAGCCACTTTGGACCCACAGAAGAGCATGTCTGATTGCATGCGGGTTGATGCCCCAGGTCCTGCCTCTGAGAAAAAGGTATCGGACGGGTCTGATGCTCTTTGGGTGGATGACACCTAAATGAACATCGGTACAAAGTCCCAATTTATTTCTAACATCAGAGAGCAGACCTCTACTCTTGCCTGATGCGTCCAAAACAAAAAGGGGGAACTGTAGAGAGCTGCGGAATGCTATGCCTTAAAGATGGAGCTGGTTTACACCTTCCACCTTCCCGATGGTGAGTGCTCTCTGTCACGAACAGTTCCACATTTGGCTAAGGCTGAGGATCTGGCTTGCTTCCATGTATGTGGATCTATCTGCTTTGCCCACGCGGCATGCCTGGGCTGGCTACCCAGAGCCTATTTAAGCTGAGGGCTGGCTTTCCCCAGGGTCAGATGATTGTTCAAGGTTCCTGAATAAACTGCATTGAAAAAAAAAAAAAAAGAAACAATAGGTATTAAACCTAAAAAAAAATAAATGAATAAAAAGAAAATTTTAAAAATACAAAAAAAAAAGTGATATAACACACTGTACAGCACAGGAACAAGTTTCGAACGAAAGAACAGAAAAGCAAAGCACTACTTTAAAAGGGAATCACATGTGTGTCATTCGCTCAATTAGGAATACAGGAAAACTGAAAAGTGTTATCTCCAACTTTATATCAGAGAAACAAGTTTCCATCGAAAGCAGAGAAACGCAAAGCACAACTTTTTAAACTAATTCACATATGTGTTGCCCGTTCAATTATTATAACAGGAAAACTGAAAAGTGATATATGGAACTGTACAGCACAGGAACCTGCTTCCATCGAAAGAACAGAAACGAAAAGCACAACTTTGCAAACTAATTCACATACATGTCGCCCGTTCAATTATTATAACAGGAAAACTGAAAAGTGATATATCACACTGTACAGCATATAAACAAGTTTCCAACAGAAGAACAGAAACGGAAAGCACTACATTGTAAACTAATTCACATTCGTGTCGCCTGTTCAATTTTTATAAGAGGAAAACTGAAAAGTGATATAACCCTCACCCTAACTCTAAGCCAATAACCCTAACTTTAACCCAAACCCTAACCCTTATCCTAAGAGTAAGGCCTTAACCCTAACCCTAACCCTAACCCTAACCTAAGCCTAACTCTAACCCTAACCCTAACTTTTTCCTAACAGGAACAAGTTTCCAAGGAAAGAACAGAAACGCAAAGCACTACTTTGTAAACTAAATCACATGTGTGCCACTCGCTCAATTAGGAATACAGGAAAACTGAAAAGTGATATAACGCACTGTAAAGCTCAGGAACAAGTTTCTAACAAAAAAACAGCAAAGCAAAGCACTACTTTTAAACGGAATCACATGTGTGTCGCTTGCTCAATTAGGAATACAGGAAAACCGAAAAGTGTTATCTCGCATTGTAACCCTACCCCTAACCCTAACTTCTTCCTAACAGGAACAAGGTTCCAACGAAAGAACATAAACGCAAAGCACTACTTTGTAAACTAAATCACATGTGTGCAACTCTCTCAATTAGGAATACAGTAAAACTGAAAAGAGATATAACGCACTGTACAGCACAGGAACAAGTTTCGAATGAAAGAACAGAAAAGCAAAGCACTACTTTTAAACGGAATCACAAGTGTGTCGTTTGCTCAATTAGGAATACAGGAAAAGTGAAAAGTGTTATCTCGCACTTTACGGCACAGAAACAAGTTTCCATCGAAAGAACAGAAAGGCAAAGCACAACTCTGTAAACTAATTCACATATGTGTCGCCCGTTCAATTATTATAACAGGAAAACTGAAAAATGATATATCAAACTGTACAGCACAGGAACAAGTTTCCAACAGAAGAACAGAAACGCAAAGCACTACTATGTAAACTAATTCACATTTGTGTCGCCTGTTCAATTATTATAACAGAAAAACTGAAAAGAGATTTAACCCTCACCCTAACCCTAATCCCCTAACCCTAACCCTAATCCTAAACCTAACCATAACCCTAACTTGTTCCTAACAGGAAAAAGTTACCAATGAAAGAACATAAACGAAAAACACTACTTTGTTAACTAAATCACATGTGTGCCACTCCCTCAATTAGGAATACAGGAAAACTTAAAAGTGATATAACGCACTGTACAGCACAGGAACAAGTTTCGAATGAATGAACAGAAAGGCAAAGCACTAGTTTGTAAACTAAATCACATGTGTGCCGCTCGCTCAATTAGGAATACAGGAAAACTGAAAAGTGATATATCACAGTGTATGGCACAGAACCAAGTTTCCATGGAAAGAACAGAAACGCAAAGCAGAACTTTGTAAACTAATTCACATTCGTGTCGCCTGTTCATTTATTATAACAGGAAAACTGAAAAGTGATATGACCCTAAAACTAACCCTAACCCCCTAACCCTAACCCTAACCCAAACCTAATCCTAACCCCTAACGCTAACCCTAACCCTAAACCTAACCCTATCCCTAACCCTAACTCTACCCCTAACCCTAACCCCCTAACCCTAACCCTAACCCTAACACCTAACCATAACCCTAACGCTAACCCTAACCCTACCTAACCCTAACCCTAACCCTAACCCTAACCTAACCCTAACCCTAACCCTAACCCTGACTTGTTCCTAACAGGAATAAGTTTCCAACGAAAGAACATAAATGAAAAGCACTACTTTGTAAACTAAATCACATGTGTGTCCCTGTATAGCACAGAAACAAGTTTCCATCGAAAGAACAGAAACTCAAAGCATAACTTTGTAAACTAATTCACATCGTGTGTCGCCTGTTCAATTATTATAACAGGAAAACTGAAAAGTGATATATCACACTGTACAGCACAGAAACAAGTTTCCAAAAGAAGAACAGAAATGCAAAGCACTACTTTGTAAACTAAATCACATGAGTGTTGCTCTCTCAATTAGTAATACAGGAAAACTGAAAAGTGATATATCGAACTGTGCAGCAAAGAAACAAGTTTTCATCGAAAGAACAGAAGCGCAAAGCACTACTTTGTAAACTAATTCACATACGTGTCGCCTGTTCAATTAATATAACAGGAAAACTGAAAAGTGACATGACCTAACCATAACCCCTAACCCCTAACCTAACCACCTAATCCTAACCCTAACTCTAACCCTAACCCTACCATAACCCTAACCTAACCCTAACCCTAACCCTAACCCTAACCCTAACCCTAACGCCTAACCCTAACCCTAAACCTACCCTAACCCTAACCTAACGCTAACCCTAACCCTACCTAACCCTATCCCTAACCCTAACCCTAACCCTAACCCTGACTTGTTCTTAACAGGAACAAGTTTCCAACGAAAAAAGAACATAAACGAAAAGCACTACTTTGTAAACTAAATCACATGTGTGTCGCTTGCTCAGTTAGGACTACAGGAAAACTGAAAAGTTTTATCTCGCACTGTATGGCACAGAAACAAGTTTCCATCGAAAGAACAGAAAGCGCACAGCATAACTTTGTAAACTAATGCACATACGTGTTGCCTGTTCAATTAATATAACAGGAAAACTGAAAAGTGATATATCGAACTGTACAAAGAAACAAGTTTTCATTGAAAGAACCGAAACACAAAGCTTAACTTTGTAAACTAATTCACATACGTGTCGCCTGTTCAATTATTATAACAGGAAAACTGCAAAGTGAT
>JAEOAE010002767.1:0-25066 GCA_036365155.1 Meriones psammophilus
TTAGTTTACACAGTATGATTTCCGTTTCTGTTCTTGTTGAAACTTGTTCCTGCTAGGAACAATTTAGAGTTAAGGTTAGGGTTAGGGTGAGGGGTTAGGGGTTAGGTTTAGGGTAGGGTTAGGGTTGGGGTTAGGGCTTAGGGTTAGGAGTTGAAGATTTATATCACTGTTTAGTTTTAATGTTATAATAATTGAACAAGCGTACGAATGAATTAGTTTCAGGTCGTGCTTTGCATTTCTGTTCTTCGATGAAAACTTGTTCCTTTGCAGTACATTTCGACTTGTAAGCTCTTCAGTTTCCCTGTATTCCCTAATTGTGAGTGGCGACACACATGTGATTTAGTTACAAAGTAGTGCTTTCGTTTATTTTCTGTTGGAAAGCTTGTTTCTGTGCTGTACAGTGTGATATATCACTTTTTCAGTTTTCCTGTTATAATAATAAATAGCGAGGCGACACATGTGATTTGGTTACAAAGTTTGCTTTGCGTTTTCTCTTCTTTCAATGGAAACTTGTTTCTTGCGTTGAGATAACACTTTTCAATTTCTTATATTCCTAATTGAGCGGGTGACAAGATTCCATTTAAAAGTAGTGCTTTTGCTTTTCAGTTCTAGGGTTCAAAAAACTTGTTCCTGTGCTGTACATCGATTATATCTCTTTTCAGTTTTTCCTGTATTCCCCTAATTGAGAGTGGCACATGTGATTTAGTTTACACAGTTGATTTCCATTTCTGTTCTTTTCGTTGAAACTTGTTCCTGTTAGGAACAATTTAGGGTTAGTTAGGGTTGAGGTTAGGTTAGGGTTGGGGTTAGGGTTAAGTTAGGGTTAGGGTTAGCGGTGAGGTTAGGGTTAGGTTAAGGGTAGGAGGGTTAGGGGGTTAGGGTTAGGGTTAGGGTTAGGGTTGGGTGTTAGGGTTAGGGTTAGGGTTATATCACTATTCAGTTTTAATGTTATTATACTTGAGCAGGCGACACGAATGTGAATTAGTTTACAAAGTTGTGCTGTGTGTTTCTATTTTTCTTTCAATGAAAGTTGTTTCTTTGCAGTACATTGCAATTAATCGCTTTTCAGTTTTCCTGTTATAATAATTGGGCAATTGACACACATGTGATTTAGTTTACAAAGTAGTGCTTTGCGTTTCTGTTCTTCTGTTGGAAAGTTGTTTCTATTCAGTACAGTGTGATATATCACTTTTCAGTTTCCTGTTATAATAATTAGCAGGAGACAATTATATGTGAATTAGTTTACAAAGTTGTGCTTTTCATTTCTGTTCTTCGATGGAAGCAGGTTTCTATTCACCCAGTCGATATATAACTTTTCAGTTTTCCTGTTATAATAAATAAAGCAGGTGATACGCGTATGTGAATTAGTTTACAAAGTTGTGCTTCGTTTCTGTTCTTTCATTGAAACTTGTTTCTCTGTGCCCTTAAAGTCACGATAACACTTTTTCATTTTTTTTCCTGTATTCCCTAATTGAGCTGGCGACACACATGATTCCGTTTAAAGTAGTGCTTTCCTTTTTCTGTTCTTTCGTTCAAAACTTGTTCCTATGCTGTACAGTCATTATCCACTTTTTTTTGTATTTTAAAATTTTCTTTTATTTATTCATTTTTATTTTTTAGGTTTACAACCTATTCTTTCTTTTTTCTTTTCTGCAGTTTATTCAGGAGTTGTGACAATCATCTGACCCTGCGATAGCCCACTTTTAAATAGCCTCTCTAGGTAGCCAGCCCAGGCATACCACGTTGGTGATGCAGATAGATACAAAGTTGTGCTGCGTTTCCAGATCTTCAGCCTTAGCCAAATGTAGAATTTACTGTGACAACTCTCAGCTGCTCCATCCATTTTCAGTTTCAGTCTGTTACCTAAAAATATAAGCTCGACAATTGTTTAGACAGATTTGCAGCACAGGAAAAATTCTCATATTTATATTCTAGTGACTCCAAGTCCAGCATATTTTTCTTGACACCGAGTTGAGTGTTTGCCATAGGGTATCAATTTGCAGTTTTCATGTTCAATCCTCTGATTAACACCATCAAAGCTCCTTTTAGATATATCCTTTTAAAATTTCCTGTATTCCTAATTGACGTTGGCACACATGTGTTTTAGTTTCAGTATTTCGCGTTTATGTTCTTTCTTTGGAAACTTTTCCAGATTACAAGTTAAGTTAGGGCTTGGGGTTAGGGGCTTAGGGGTTAAGGTTAGGGCTTTGCGTTAGGGTTAGGGTTAGGGTTAGGTTTTGGGTTAGGGTTAGGGGGTTAGGGTTAGGGTTAGGGTTATATCACTTTTTCAGTTTTCCTGTTATAATAATAATTGAGCAGATGAAGCGTATGTGAATTAATTTACAAAGTAGTGCTTTTGGTTTCTGTTTTTCGATGGAAGCAGGTTTCCTGTATGCGTTTCAATGTATTTGCTTTTCAGTTTCCCTGTATTCCTAATTGAGTGGGTGAAACAAATGTGATTTAGTTTTACAAGTAGTGCTTTGTTTTCCATTCTTTTAAAGAACTTGTTTCTGTGCTGTACAGTGTGATATATCACTTTTTCTGTTTTCCTGTTATAATAAATGTGCAGGCGACCGCACGTGTAGATTAGTTTACAAAGTTGTGCTTTGCATTTCTCTTCTTTCAATGGAAACTTGTTTCTGTGCTGGAAAGTCATGAGATAACACTTTTCAGTTTTCTTGATCCCTCATTGACGAGGACACACATGTGATTCCGTTTTAAAAGTAGTGCTTTTGCTTTTCTGTTCTTTCGTTTCAAAACTTGTTCCTGTGCTGTACAGTGCGTTATATCTCTTTTCAGTTTTCCTGTATTTCTAATTGAGCGAGTGGCACACATGTGATTTAGTTTACACTTTGTGTTTTTCGTTTCTGTTCTTTGGTTGGAAACTTGTTCCTGTTAGAACAATTTGAGGTTAGAGGTTAGGGGTTAGGGTTAGGGTTAGGGTGAGGGTTAGGGTTAGGTTTAGGGTGAGGGTTAGGGTTAGGGGTTAGGGTTAGGGTTAGTGGACTTAATGTTAGGGTTAGGTTTATATCCACTATTCAGTTTTATTCAGTTTTATAATAATAATTGAACAGCGACACGAATGTCAATTAGTTTACAAAGTTGTGCTTTGCATTTTCTATTTTTTCGATGAAAACTTGATCCTTTAAGGTACATTTCGATTTATCACTCTTCAGTTTCCCTGTTATAATAATTGGGTGAGCGACACATATGAATTTGGTTTACAAAGCTGTGCTTTGCGTTTCTGTTTTCTGTTAGAAACTTGTTTCTGTACTGTACAATGTGATATATCTTTTAGTTTTCTGTTATACTAATTGAGCAGGCGACAGGTGTGAGATTAGTTTTACAAAGTTGTGCTTTACGTTTCTGTTTCTTCTGATGGAATTAGGTTTTCTGTGTTGTACAGTTCGATATATCACTTTCAGTTTCCTGTTATCCCAATTGAGCAGGCGACACATATGTGAATTAGTTTTACAAAGAAAAGTTGTGCTTTACGTTTTCTGTTCAATGGATGAAACTTGTTTCTGTGCTGTACAGTCTTGAGATAACAATTTTCAATTTTCCTGTATATTCTAATTGAGTGAGACACATGTGATTCCGTTTAAAAGTAGAACTTTGCTTTTCTGTTCTTTAGTTGAAACTTGTTCCTGTGTTGTACACTGCATTATATCTCTTTTCATTTTCCTGTATTCCCTAATTGAGTTGTGTTAGGGTTACATGTGACTTAGTTTACAAGAATTGCTTTAGCGTTTAGGGTTAGGGTTCTTTTAGAAAGGTTTTTCTGTTAGGAACAAGTTAGGCTTAGGGTTGGGGTTGGTTTAGGTTTCACGGCGACAGGTATGAGTTAGGCTAAAGGTTTGGGAGTTAGGGGCGTGATTGGTTAGGATTAGGTTATATCACTTTTCAGTTTTCCTGTTATAATAATTGAACAGACAACACAAATGTAATTAGTTTACAAAGTTGCTTTCGTTTCTATTCTTTGTTGGAAACTTGTTTCTTGCTGTACAGTGTGATATATCACTTTTCAGTTTTCCTGTTTATAATAATTGAATGGGCGACCGTGTTAGCAGTAGTTTACAAAGTTTACAAGTTGTGCTTCCCGTTTCTGTTCTTTCAATTGAAGCAGGTTTTCCTGTTCAGTACAGTTCGATTTATCGCTTTTCAGTTTCCCTGTATTCCTAATTGAGTGCAGCGCGTATGTAAAGATTTAGTTTACAAGTAGTGCTTTCAGTTCTGTTCTTCTTTTTTGGAAATTGTTTTCTGTTCTGTACAGTGTGATATATCACTTTTCAGTTTTCCTGTTATAATAAATATACAGACCACTGTATGTGGAAGTGGATTTACAAAGTTTTGCTTTGCTTTTCTCTTCTTTCATTGAAACTTGTTTCTGTGCGGTACAGTCTTGAGATAACACTTTTCAGTTTCCTGTATTAATAATTGCGACGGCGACACACATGTGATTCATTTACAAAGTAGTGCTTTGCTTTTCTGTTCTTTCGTTCAAAACATGTTTTCTGTGCTGTACAGTGTGTTATATTTTATTTTCAGTTTTCCTGTATTCCTAATTGAGAGGTGGCACACATGTGATTTAGTTTACAAAGTGTAGAACTTTGTGTTTATGTTCTTTTATTGTAAACTTGTACCAAGTTAGGTTTGGGGCACAAGTTCTGTTAGGAACAGTTAGGGTTAGGATTAAGATTTAGGGTTGGGTTGGTGTTAGGTTAGTTAGGGTTAGGGTAAGGGGTACAGGTTGGGGTAGAGGTTGAGTTAGGGTTAGGGTTAAGGTTTTTAGGGAGGCTTAGGGTTAGGGTGCAGGTTATATCAGTTTTCAGTTTTCATTAGGTTATAATAATTATAGCAGGCGATTTCACATCCATAATAAATTAGTTTTCAAAGTTGTATATTTACAAAAGCGTTTCTGTTTCTATTGATGGAAACTTGTTTCTTTAACCGTACAGTGCACGATATATCACTTTTCAGTTTCCCTATTATAATAATTGAGCGGCGACACATGTAATTCCGTTTAAAGGTTGTGCTTTGCTTTTTCTGTTCTTCGAAACTTGTTCCTGTGCTGTACAGTGTATTTATATTTATTTTTTCAGTTTTTCCTGTATTCTAATTGAGAGAGCGTAGCACATGTGATTTAGTTTACAAAGTAGTGCTTTGTGTTTATGTTCTTTCATTGAAACTTTGTTCCTGTTCAGTACAAGTTCGATGTTATAACTTTTTAGTTTTCCAGTTTAAGGTTAGGGTTAGGGTTAGGGTTAGGTGCTTAGGGTTAGCGTTCAAGTTGTTTATATCACTTTTCACTTTTAGTTTCCTTTATAATAATTTGAAGAGGGCGACAAATGTAATTAGTTGACAAAGTTGTGCTGCGTTTCTGTTCTTTCGATTAAAACTTGTTTCTTTTTGCAACACCATTTCGATTTATTCTTTTTTCAGTTTTCCTGTATTACCGTAATTGGGTGGACACACATGTGATTTAGATTTACAAAGTTGAACTTTTGTGTTTTGTTCTTCTGTTGGAAACTTGTTTTTCTGTGCTGTACATTGTGATATATACTTTTTTCAGTTTTCCTCTTATTATGATTGAGCGCAGGCGACACATGTGAATTAGTTTAAGCTTGTGCTTTTGTTTTGTTCTTCTTCGATGGAAGTTGTTTCTGTGCTGTACAGTGTGATATATCCTTTTTCAGTTTTTCTGTTATAATAATTGAGCAGCGACACGTATGAATTAGTTTAAGAGTAGCTGCGTTTTCTGTTCTTTTTGATGAAAACTTGTTTTCTTTGCAGTACATTTGATATATAGCTTTTCAGTAGAAAGACTCCTGATCGGTGTCTTCCGTCCAGGAGACCCCTCAAGGATCAACAAGACCAGTGGGATGCAAACAGCAAGGGCTTTTTTTTGATACCTGGGTACCTGGGGCGACAAAGTCTCTCAAGAGGGACACTGTGGCCCTGAAGAAAGCTGGAGCTTTTGTAGGGTCTCAGACAAAAAGCCACTGCAGGTACAGGTGGAGAGTATAGTTACAGGGAGCTGATTGGTACATTTAAAATGAGGACTACAACAGGTCAGGTTTGGCAGGGACACCATGATATCAGAGACTGGGTGGTGGAAAGGTCATGATGACTCTCAATCTTGGGACACGCCACACCTGTTTTTTTGTCTTAGGAGCTCCCTATCTCAGCTGGAACAGTCTCAATATTTGTCTTAGGGCTATCTCAGCTGGAACAGTCTCTGAAAACTTCTCATATGCGTGGTCAGCACAAAATTGATTTTTGGCTCTGGGGCAGCCTGACGCGAGTATCCCATCAGCTGGGTCTCTTAGCTAATTCCCTCCTATTCTCACAGATTTCTCAAAACAGTGGTATCCTTCCAGAGTTTCTCCAAAACAGTGCTGTACAAAATGACATTAACTGTTGGCTGCTTCTAACTTTTTGGTGAGGCGGGTCTCTTTCATTTCCCCCTTTTTTCTTCTAACTTAAGTGGAATCTTTCATTCCTAAGGCCTAGGGAGTTATTTTCTGTCTCCTGTTTAAACTTTGTTGATACTGCTGGGTTAACTTTTAGCGCTTGTATGTGACAGAAGAGCCGGTCTTTCATGCCAGACTTGAGTCAGCGATTTGGGATGCACAGGCCAAATAACATGATCAGGGATTATGATTTGGGGGCCCATGAGGAGGAGAGATGGTGGTGAACAGGGGCTTTATTAAACCAACTCTTGTACCAGCTTTGTCCTGACTATAAGAGAACTGCTATCTCTGTCTGAGTCTTTCTTTTTAAGCCAAGAGAGAACTATTTACAGGGTCTCTCTGGGCTTTTATTTAGTGCTGCAATATTAGTGTCCATTTCAGCTAAGCAGATGCCCAAGATAATAGCTAATGTAGGAGCCCCTTTTGGCTTAAGCGTTTCAGCCTGCTATGGGGATTTGGGCGTAGATCCGTCTTCTGGAGCTTCTTGAGCTGACCGTTGGACAGTAGGCATCAGGGCTAGGAGGCTGAAATGCCATTCAAAGGCTATGGGCAATAAAGTCCCAAGCATCTGGTTTCAAGTGATCCACCCGAAGAGGCAGGGGCAATCATGGTCAGTTTCAGGAAGTCCCAGATTTCCAGCTTGCAGCCCAGAGTGTAGGTTAAAATCTGTGAGACAAAATTCAGACTGAGACAAGTTAAAATTTTTCTATTAAATAGGAAAGATCAGGGAAAATCTCATTTGCGATCCTTTTTGAGGCTATGCCAGATCAAGAGTTACATCCTGAAACTCATAAATTTTTAGTACACAAAAGAGAATATACTCAGAAAAAAGTAGCATATCAGCAAATTAAACATTTTTAAGTAACAGGTAAAACTGCATCCCACTGAATGGTATCAGTTAGCTGTTTTTTTTGTTTGTTTGTTTGTTTTTTTTTGTAACCTTTATACAAAACCTAAGTGTGTCCACAGTAACATTTTTTTCTGTGGGCATAGCTGTTGGTAATTACCACACGAATGAGCTTGCCATTTTATACACTCTGCATATACTTTTTTAGCTCTCACTTCCATGTTTATGGAAGGTTAGGCAGAAGCTCCTTATTGGCTTCATTACTAAACTCTGGATGCTTGGACTTTTTTTTTTTAACAAAGCAACTAGAAGGAATATAGGTTTAGATGATTCTGTGTCAAAATCTACCCCAAAAATGGCAGATATTAAGAATACCATACTAAAAGCTATGACTTTTGATTCGAACACACATTAAACAGATGTTTTTAAAATAATGAGAAGCACCTTTTAAGTCTATCTTATAGAAGCCAGCAAAATAGAATTAAAATCTTAACCTGGTGACTGAATAATATAGAATTAATGCTCCATTAACTTATCAGAACTATTGTAAGTCAATGCCAAAACTCTGAACTTCTGAAATCTCTTATAACATAAGTACAACAGTAGCAAGGGGGGAGATTTTAAAGTATCTCATTTAATCTGCTTTAAAATATTTTTATCTCTTGATAATATATACTTTTTTAAAAATTATTTAGACTCTCTAATCTTTTGCATTTATTAACCTGAAACATTTTTTAAACTAAATAATAACTTACTCTAGATTTTTTACAACCTAAGCCTATATTCTCAGACCCTCCTGGCTCCATTTATTTATCTTAAGGCCACAGGCACTTCTAACATTAGTCCCTGTGGAGCAAAGGAAACCTGTCTTTCTTTTAAATAAGGGATCTAGTACTCTGTAGTTCTAGCTAATGAACTGATCAATGAGCTAACAGTCAATCTAATTGTCTTTTTTCTAGCTGTAAAATACTGTAAACAACATAGCCGTCAAGGTGTTCAGAGACCTGAAGGATAAGTATACCAATCCATGTGCCAATCAAAATAGACAGGATGACTAGTTAGTCCATTACCTAGGCAGAGTCCCTGGCTCCTTTGTCTCATGGCATCCTGGACAGAGGCAGTTCTTCTTGAGCACATAAATGAGAAACTGCTGCTGTGGAAGAGGAACAGGGAGAGATTGACCTCACCTTGCCTCTCCACAATGTGAGACAATGGCTCTTCAGGTGTCCCCGGCTTTGTCCACAGTTTAGGCTGGGCCTAGCAGTGGCCAGTGGGGCCCAGTATTGCCGGTGGTTATACCTCAATCCAGAGTTGCAGTCATCTGTCGTTGTCCAAATCTTCCGGAGACAGCAGGAAGCGCCTGCCAGGTTACAGGACTTTCTGTCACAATAAGCTTACATATGTTTAAATGCCATATTCATCAGATCTCTGATAAGCTTGAGGCCAGCATATCTAAGTTACTCTTTGTTTTAGAAATATATTTTAAGACAAATAGGCAAACTTATAATTACCCATCCTAAACAACCATAAAAAACTTGAACAAGGAGACTAGTGAAGCTCAACTGCAGTATTTAACATGACTTTAAATCTGCTCTTTCTGAACTAAAATCAAAGCAAATCTTTTAATCAGATACAGTTTATAGAGGAGCTAGCAAATCTTGCTGATCCTACCACTTTGTGTGCAAATTGAACAGTAAAGCTTTGCACTTAACACTAATCAGAGGACTGAACATAACTGGAGACCTAAACGAATGGTGGCACTCATGTTTCATCCTCTTTATCTCGGACCATCGTGGCTGGCCACATGCAACTGAAATCAGCTGGAGCCCTAAACAAACATGGCAGCAAAAACTACAGCTTTATGTGCTCTCTATCCCTGAACCATCATGGCAGCTAGCCATGTGTTAGCCAGCTATGACTGACAATACCAAAAATAACCATTAGGTGCTCTTGCTGATACATAAAACACTAACTTAGGCATCATAATCCCCACAACCAAAGTTCCCAGTGATCAAACAAGCTTTCAAACAACTGCATAACAGAATAATTTTAAACTTATGAATTACTTTGCACATACCAAACCTATCAGCTAGAATTTTCCCTTATTAATTCTCTGGCTTTTTATAACACATCCACTAACCTTCTGCAACATTCCATACCTTCAGGTTCCTAGCTTTCTTTCTGGCTTAGCAGACATGCTTACTTTTTCTTGTTTTCCAGACAACATAAAAACTCTCATTAAATCCTTTTCCATTGACATAATCCTGTGAGCCCAGATTCTCATTATGATTTGCTTTCTATACATTACTATAAGAGGAGTTTTGAAACTGCCAATTTTTTTTAAATAACTTTTTCTAGCAGATAAGATGGTCTAAAATCAAGCAACAAACAAACAGCTCTCCACAAGATACGTTTAAAAAACTGCAATTTTTCCAGTTAGCACAAAATGTCGACAGGGTTTTATTTAGTAAAATTAATAAATACCCAAAATCATTGTCATACCCAAATGCCTGATAAACTTTAAACATTTTACAGCCTTAAACATTTAAACATTTTAAAACCCGTTTTTCCAAATTATTAAAACAAAGTACCCCTTTTGTAAGAGAGTGTCACAAAGAGCATAATCTTTAAAAAATCAAGTGAATTTTAAAACCAAATTTATCAGTGAAAACTCCCAATTTTCAGAATCAATATCAACTTAGAATAAAACTTTCTTCTTATCCTAAAAGGAAATAAAATCATTTTGACTCAGAGATTTTGCAACCTTTGTTTTTTTTTTCCTAGAGCCACACCATGTGTAATTTTACATTATTTTATTTAATCATATGCCCTTTATAGACCTAAACACATAGATACATATTTTGTTTTAAAGCAAAAATTTAATTTAACCTTAAAACATATACCCAATTATTTTTATCATATCAGCCATTTCTAAGATCAGTTGAAAAACAATTATATAATGGCCATATATTTTAAACAGACAGACTCAGCTGTAATTCTAAACATTAGAGCAAGTGCAATTTTTTCTAAATTACTGTTTGATCTGTATGTTAAGCCCCCTAGGTGGGAGGAAGGGCAGAGCAAGAGGGCGTGGTGAGCTCATGCTGCCAATTCCCTACTAGCTGGCATGAAGGCAGGGAGTTTCCTCCTCTCAGCAGCCCAGGCAGCTCCTATCATGGAGCAGCTGGTGCCAATCCTGCCTAGCCATGTAAGGACTTTCACTTAGCAAGCCCATGAGCCTTACCTCTCCCTTGGCTCCCTTGTGGGCTCTCTGGCAGCCTACCTCCCATGAGTCCTGAACCTGCTTCCTTCCTACACACTCTCTCCCCTCCCCGTGCTCTTTTACTATAAGTTAAACTTTTTGGGAGGGTGACAGTTTGTCCCATTTTCTTTCAGATGCGAAGGAAACACTTATTACACTTACTACAAAAATCAGACAGACAAGGCGTCTCAGGAGTGTTTGTAGGGAGCTGATTTTCTGTTCCCATTTGGTGGGAGGGAGCGATTTCGGCTCCCGTCCGTTTAAACACAAGCCAATCCGGACTTTTGCGGGGCCCACTGTCCAGCTTCACGATGCTTCATTTGAAAACGGAGACCCGGACCTCCAACACAGCCTCCATCTGAATTTTGGCTCTCAGTTTTGCGTGATGATATGGGTAACGTGCGGCTTGTTTACGTGTTTTGTCTGTCTAATTTTGTAGTAAGTGTAATAAATGTTTTCTATCTATCTGAAAATATGGGACAAACCTCACTACTCAAAGTTCTTACAAACCTCAAGAAGTTCGTCACCAGCTCCTGACCTTTTAGGTGGAGTGCGAAAGGGAAAGTGGGACATCTTTCTGTTCATCTGGTGGCCAACCCTTGGCGTGGGCTAGCCACGAGATGGCACCTTTAACCTAGAAATTGTTTTGCAGTAAAGGCTAAAGTCATGGATCCTGGACCCCATGGACATCTGACCAGGTTCCTATATCATCACATACAGGGACTCTCTGGTCAAGACCCCCCACCATGGGTGCGCCTTTCCTCCTTCCCCTTGCCCCGAAACCCACCCGTCTTCCCCTCCCTTCCTCCCCGCTAGTTTCCAAGCCCGGTTAACTCTACACTTTGCCCGGTCCTCAAAAACCAGCTCAGAGAGACCTCCAGAAGTAAAGACACCCCGGTACTGCCGGCCAGATGATGGCCCTCTTCTGGACCTTTTGACTGAACAGCCCCCTCTTTACAAAAACCCCAGGCCCGTTAAATAACCAGAGGGCAGCCCAAACAGAAACCCCGGAAGAACCTCATCCCGGCGGGGGCGATTGAGGCGTCGGAAGCCCCTCGATCCCTCTCAGGCCTTTCCCGTCACAGGCGGGGCCTGACCGTAACTCCAATGCTGCCCTTTTCTGTGTCTGACTTATACAGTTGGAAAATAATACCCTTTTTCAAAGGACCCTTCTAGGCTCACAGCACTGATCGACTCTATTCTAGTGACCATCAGCGACCTGGGGTGGTGCCAACAGTTGCTCCAGACACCTATTGACCACCGAGGAAAAACAGTGGGTGGGATCCTGGAAAACATAAAATGACCCAGTGGACAATGGACCCCCCCAACTGCCACAGAATGAGCGCGCCTTTCCTTTGGAGCGACCTGTTTGGGACTTCTCCACTGCGGTACAGGAACACCTATGTCTCTATCGCCAGTTGATTATATTGGATCTCCATGGGGCTGCAGGTGCCTACTAATTTTGGCTCAGGTTGTTAGTAACCCAGAAACCTGAGAATCCCTCATTTTCTAGAGCGACTCAGGGGCATACCGTATGTACCTCTTACAATCCAGGAGGCCAGATCAGGCAACCAACATAGCCATGCTCCTTCATCTGGCAGTCTGCCCCAGATATTAGACAGAAGTTAGAAACTGAAAACTTAGAGAAAGTACAGTACAGGATTTGTGAAGGAGGCAGGCGGATTTTTAATAAGAGGGGAAACACAGGAAGAAAGAGATGAAGGCTGAGGAGGGAAGCAGAGGAAGGAGAATGTTGAGAACAATCAAGGGAATAGGGGCCCAGCAAGTTACTGGCCACAGTAGTGACAGGGCAGAGACAGGGTGGGCAGGGCCTGGGGAGCCGCAAGGGGCCACGACTAGACAAAGATCAATGTGCCTACTGCAGGAAAGGACATTGGGCCGAGACTGCCCAAAGTACCCAAGAGAGAGACCCCAGCCTAAACCCCAGGCCACCTGTTAAACCTGGAAGACTGGGAGGTCAGGTCCAGGGCCTCCCCCTAACCCAGGATAGCCCTTAATGTGGAGGCAACCCGTCACCTTCCTGAAGTGGACACGGGCCCAGCATTGGTGCTCACCACCTCACAGACCCATGACTGACAAATCGGCGTGGGTTCCAAGGGCCACGGAGGAAAGAGTGCCGATGGGGACTGAAAGAAGAGGTACAACTTGCCACAGTGGTGACTCCTCCTTTTTACATGTTCTGATTGCCTATCCTCTGTTGGGAAGAGATCTATCAATGAAAAACAGGGCACAATCCACTTTGGGGACTAAGGCCCATATTACTGGGCCTCAGGGACCTTGCATGTGTTAACTATAAACCTGGAAGATGAATACCGACTTCATGGGCCTAAAAGCACTTGCCCAGCAAGAAATGACTGTCTGGCTAGAAAAGTTCCCCCTGGCTTTGGGGAAGCAGGAGGAATGGGTCTCACAATTCACCAGCCACCCCCATTTGGTCTGCTCTAAAAATGTCAGCAACTCCCGTTTCCATTAAACAATATCCAAATACGCATGAACTTACCAAAGTGTGGGCCTCACATTGGGCTTTTAGATCAGGGCATTTAATACCCGTGTCAGCACCCTGGAATACGCCTCTCCTTCCAGTTAAAAAGCCAGGGACAGAGACTACTGCCTGTGGTACAGGACTTGAGAGAGAAGTCAACAAAAGGGTGGAGATATACACCCTACAGTTCCCAACCCATATAATTTGTTAACTGGGCTACCCCATCAGGTGCACCTGGTATCATTGTGGAACCTTAGGATGCATTCTTTTTGTCTGAGGCTCCCACCCTCAGAGTCAGCCCATTGCCTTTGGTGGAAGGATCCAGAATTCTGGTCTCGAGTCAGCTTACTTGGACCAGACTCCACAGGGTTTCAAAAATAAGCACCTTATTTGATGAGGCAGTGCACTGGGTCTAGCCGATTTTGGGTTCATCACCCTGCTTTAATCTTGCTCAATATGGATGACCTCCTCCTGGCTTCAGAAACTGAGGGGAAAAATGTAAGGGAGAGGGAACAAAGGCCCTCTTGGGGACTTTGGAAACTCTAGGATACCGGGCCTCAGCTAAAATAAACCCAAATATGTCAGAAGGCAGGTCCATCGCCAGGCTATCAGATCAGGGATGGACGGAGATGGTTGACAAAGGCACGAGCAGACAATTCTAAAAATTCCGGTGCCCAAAAGCCGAGACAATTAAAGAGAGTTCCTGGATGCTGTAGGGTTTTGCGCCTTTGGATCCCAGGATTCCACCCGGAGATGGCTCTGGCAACACCTCACCAAACAGGGACTTTCTTTACATGGGGATAAGGCAGCAGAGCCTATGCAGCTATAAAGAAGCTACTGGCCCCCTGCGTTGGGGGAAGCCAGACTTAAACAAGCCCCTTTGAGCTGTTTGGATGAAACAGGGATATGCTAAAGAGTCCTGACTCAAAAACTTGTGGACCATGGGCACCCGGTTTTGCCTACCTGTCAGAAAACTAGACCCAGTGGCCTCAGGATGGCCCCTTGTTTGAGGATGGTGGCAGCAATTGTCCTCATGATTTAAAAACTCTAGCAACAAGCTGACTATGGGACAATAATAGCAGTTCTGGCTCCTCATGCGGTGGAAGCCCTGGTTAAACAACCTCCGGGCTGATGGCTTTTTCAATGCCTGCATGACCCACTGCCAGGCTCTACTGCTGGACACTGACCGAGTACATTTTGTTCCCATGGTAGCCCTTAACGGCAACACTGCGCTTCCCCTACAGAGAAGGTCTAGAAACTCATGACTGTCTCAGATGCTTGCAGAAGTACACCAGCACCAGCCTGACCTGACTACCAGCCCCTCCCTGGCGCGGCGACTTCACCTGGTACACGGCGGGAGGCAGCTTTCTGGACAACGGAGAAGCGGAGGCGGGGGCATGATTTTCTGAAACAAAATAATTTGGACTAAGGCCTACCTGGCACCGGCTGTGGGCTGAACTCATCCACCTAACCAGAGCTCTCGGATGGCAGAAGGTAAAGCTCAACATTTATACGATAGCGCTATGCCTTTGCCACTGCTCACATCATGGGAGATATACGGAGAAAGTTGCTTACCTCTGAAGGAAAAAATCAAAAATAAACTGAAATATTGGCCCCTATGAGCGTTGTTTGTGCCCTCAAATTGAGCATCATCCATTGCCCCAGCCACAAGGAGACAGCCGGAAGCTAGAAGACAACTGCTTGGCGGCGTAACTGCTGAAGTGGCAATTGTCGAAGGAACTCAGGACATCTCCCGCTTCTGGCTATAAAGCCGGCGAGGCCAGATGGTTTCCCCCTTTAGTCCCCCTTCCAGTGTAGTAGGAAGACCAAATTCTCCTAGAAAAATGGGGCTTCTTACTGTCCTGAAAGCGGGGTTTGGATAAAAAGCCTGTGTGGCGTTCACAACAGACTTCGAGACCTGATTAAGTACCTCCTGGTGGCCCACCTTGGTTCCAGAAAAATACTTCCCTCCTAGAAAGGAAAGCTCCCTATTTTCTGGAAGGAGACAGATTCTACAACAAGTGACTGGAAAGTACCTTGGCGTGACATCACGTAAATACAAGCCATAACAAGATAGGTTCAGGGACAGGGTCCAGGACAACTCCCTGGTACCCATTGGAAATTGTTATTTCACTGAGGCAAAACCTGGACTCTATGGATACTGGTTCTTACTGGTATTTGTGGACACACTTTTTCTCTGGATGGGTGGAGGCCTACCCTACCAAACTTATGAGAACTGCCAGAGTGTCACCAAAAAGCTTTTTTAGAAGAAATTTTCCCAGGTATGGTATGCCACAGGCACTGGCTCGACAACGGCCCTGCTTCGCGTCTCCCCACGTAAGTCAGTGGGTGGCCACATTACTGGGATTGATTGGAAATACCTATAAATACCGCCCCCAGAGTTCAAGGACAGGTAGGCGTATGAATAGAACTATTAAGGAGACTTTAACCAAATTGGCCTTGCAGCTGGCACTAGAGACTGGGTGACCCTCCTTCCTCTAGCATGGCCCCCTTTCGGGCCCGAAACACACCAGGCCCTCATGGGACTCCTCCTTTGAAATCCTTTTATGGTGCCCCTGCAGCTGCCATTTCTTTGACTCTGACAGCATAGCCTCTTTGCTGATACGCCTTCTCTCCAGCTCATTTGCAGGCTCTCAAATCGTTACAGCAGGATCCTAATTGATCAAGCGACACACATGATTTAGTTTCCCTCTGTTGTGCTTTCGTTTCTCTTCTTTCATTGGAAACTTCTTTCTGTCCTCTAAAATGGAAGATATCACTTTTCAGTTTTCTTGTATTCCTAATTGTGCAGAAGTGACACTGTGGTTACTTTTGTTTACAAAGTTGTGGTTTACATTCTGTTCTTTTGTTGAAACTTGTTTCTGTGTAGGTGCACGGTATATCACTTTTCAGTTTTCCTGTATTCCCTAATTGAGGAGAAGACACATGTGATTTAGTTTACAAAGTTATTGCTTTACATTTTCTGTTCTTTTTATTTGTAAACTTCTGACTGTACTGCTGGGAGACATCACTTTTCAGTTTTTCCTGTAATCCTAATTAGGCAGGCGACACATGTGATTCCAGTTTTCAATGTTGTGCTTTGTGTTTTTGTTCTTTTTCATTTGGAAACTTCTTTCTGTGCTCTAAAGTGGAAGATATCACTTTTCCAGTTTTTCCTGTATTCCTAATTGTACAGGCAACCACACATGTTACTTGGATTTTAAAGTTCTGCTTTGCATTCTCTTCTTTTCGTTGGAAACTTATTTCTGTGATTGCAGTGTGAGATATCACTTCTCAATTTTCCTATAATCCTAATTGATCAGAAGCGACACACATGTGATTTAGTTTCCACTGTTGTGCTTTGCGTTTGTCTTCTTTCTTTGGAAACTTCTTTCTTTGTTCTAAAGTGGGAGATATCCCTTTTCAGTTTTCCAGTATTCCTAATTAGGTGGGCGACAAATATGTGATTTATTTTACAAAATTGTGCTTTGCCTTTCTGTTCTTTTATTAGAAACTTATTTTTGTACCTCCATTGGAGATATCTCTTTTCAGTTTTCCTTTATTCCTAATTAGGCGGGTGATACACATGTGATTTAGTTTCAAAAGTTCTTGCTGCGTTTCTGTTCTTCATTGCAAACTTGTTTCTGTACACTTAAAGTGGAAGATAACACTTTTCAGTTTTCCCTGTATTCCCTAATTGTGCAGGCGACAACAGGTTACATAGTGTAAAGTTGTGCTTTACATTTCTGTCTCTTGTTTGAAATTTCTTTCTGTGCTCTCAAGTGGGAATCTCAATTTTCAGTTTTCTGTATTCCTAATGGGACAGCGACACAAATGTGATTTAGTTTACAATTTGCTTTGCCTTTTCTTTTCTTTATTTGGAAACTTCTTTCTTGCATTGCAGTGGGAGATATCCTTTTCAGTTTTTCAGTATTCCTAATCGAAAGGCGACATACATGTGTTTAATTTTCCAAAGTTGTCTTTCGTTTCTGTTTCTTTAAAGGTTAGGTTTAGGCTTCTTTCTGTTATGAATTCTAAAGTAGGAGACTGTACTTTTCAGTTTTCATGTAATTATTCTTAATTGAGGCGGGCAAAATAATGTAATTTATTTTAGTTAAGGGTTGTGATTTGTCTTTCTGTTTTTGTTGGAAACATTTTCTGTGTTACTACAGTGGGAGATATCACTCTAAAGTGGAAGATATCACTTTTCATTTTCCTGTATTCCCTAATTGAGCAAGCTATACACATCTTACTTAGTTTACAAAGTTGTGGTTTACATTTCTGTTCTTTCATTGGAAACTTGTTTCTGTAGGTACAGTTACAATATATCACTTTTCAGTTTTCCTGTAATTCTAATTGTGACGCGACACACATGTGATTTTGTTTACAAAGTTGTGATTAGTTTTTCTGTTCTTTTGGAAACTTGTTTCTGTATCTAAAACAGTGGGAGATATCACTTTCAGTTTTCCTGTATTGATAATTAGTGAAGGCGACAAATGTGATTTAGTTTCCAAAGTTGTGCTTTGCCGTTCTGTTCTTTTCAGTGGACACTTCTTTCCAATACTCTAAATTGGAAGATATCACTTTTCAGTTTTCCTGTTATCTAATTGTGCAGGTGACACACAGGTGAATTAGTTTACAAAGTTGTCTTTACATTTCTGTTCTTTCATTGGAAACTTTTTTTTCTGTGCTGTACAATGGGAATATCACTTTTTCAGTTTTCCTGATTTTCCTAATTGACACACATGTGATTTAGTTTCCAATGTTGTTCTTTGCGTTTCTGTTCTTTAATTTGGGAACTTCTTTCTGTATTTCTAAAGTGGGCACACAGGATTAGGGTTAGGGGGTTGGGTTTAGGTTTAGGTTGTAACAAGTTAGGGGTTTAGGAGTTAGGGGTTAGGGTTGGGAGTTAGAGGTTAAGTTTGGGGTTAGGGTTAGAGGTAAGGGTAGGGTTAAAGTTAGGGTTAGGGTTAGAGTTGAGGTTTATACCACATTCCAGTTTTCCTCTTATAATAATTGAACAGGCGACACATATGTGAAGCAGTTTACAAGTTGTACTTTGCGTTTCTATTCTTTCGATGGCTTTTGTTTTATTTGCCGTACAGTTCTGATATACCACTTCCCAGTTTTCTGTATTCCCAATTGGGCTCCCGACATACATGTGATTTGGTTTACAAAGTAGTGCTTTGCTTTTCTATTCTTTTGTTGAGGCTTTTTATGTGCTGTACAAGTCGATATATCACTTTTTCAGTTTTCCTGTTATAATAATTGAACTGGTGACCACATATATGTGATTTAGTTTACAAAAAACGTTATGCTTTGCGTTTCTGTTCTTTGGATGGAAACTTTTTTCACAACACCCATACAGTGGGAGATAACAATTTTAGTTTTCCAGTATTCCCTAATTTGTCTGGGCGACACACATGTGATTCATTTAAAAATTGCTTACTTTTTCTGTTCTTTCGTTTGGAAACTTGTTCCTGTACTGTACAGAGTCGATATATCACTTTTCAGTTTTCCTATATTCCTAATTGAAGCGAGTGACACACACATGTAATTTACTTTACAAAGTTGTCCTTTCGTTTATGTTAACAGATTTGGAAACTTGTTCCTGTTAGGGACAAGTTTGGGTTAGGGTTAGGGATAATGTTAGGATTAGGGTTAGGTTAGACTTAGGGTTAGGTTAGCAGTTAGAGTTAAGGGTTAGGGTTGGTTAGTTTTGGGGGGTTAGGGTTAGGGTTAGGGTTACAGTTAGGGTTTATCATTTCAGTTTTTTTCTTGTTATAAGGGTTGAACAGGCGTTGGGAGGACAATTAGTTTACAAAGGTTAGCATTTTCTGGGTTGAGAAAACTTGTTTCTTTGCAGTACAGTTCAATTATGGTTAGGGTTAGTATTAGAAGGTTAGAGGTTAGGATTAGGAGTATTAAGGTTGGAGTTTCCCTTAAACTTGTTCCTAGTTAAGTCGATATATCACATTTTCAGTTTTCCTCTTATAATAAATTGAACAAGGTGTACATTATGAAACAGTTTACAAAGTTTTAGTTCTTTGCGTTTTCTGTTCTTTCATTGAAAACTTGTTTCTTTGCCCATACAGTGCAATATATCACATCTCAGTTTTCCTGTGATACCGTGGAAGGTGCGACGACACCTGTGATTCTGTTCAAAATTGGTGCTTTGCTTTTCACATTCTTTTCGTTTAAAGCTTTGTTCCTGTGCTATACAGTCTGATATATCACTTTTCAGATTCCTATTATAATTGGAAGAGAGCGACCGCGTGTGTTGGATTTTCAAAGAAGTTGTGCTTCGCGTTCTGTTCTTCCGATGGAAACTTGTTTCTTTGCCATACAGTCGATATATCACTTTTCAGTTTTCCTGTTATAATAATTGGATAGGCGCCACGTAGGTGAATTAGTTTACAAAGTTGTGCTTTGCATTTCTGTTCTTTTCAGTTAGTTAGGTTTATTAGGGAGTTGGGTTTTAGGTAGGGTTAGGGTTTTTAATTTTTCCATTTCAGTTTTTTTGATAATAAATGAACGCACACATATGAATTAGTTTACAAAATTGTTCTTTGGTTTCTGTTCTTAGTCTTTTTTTTCATAATTCGATATATCACTTTATTTCCTGTTTTAATTTGGGTGGGGGAAAATGTGATTTATTTAAAATTGTTTTCCCCTTGTTCTTTTTGAAACTTTTCCCGTGGTAAGTTAGGGGTTTTTTTAGGATAAAAATTGAATGGGGGTTTTGTGATTAGTTTACAAAGTTGGTTTGGTTTTTTGTTAAGTAATTGGTTGGGTTTCGTAGGGAAAATTACTTTCAGTTTTTTTATTTAAAAATTGGGGGGACCCATGATTGTTTAAAGTGTCCCTTTCATTTCTTTTTTTTGAAAATTGTTCCCTTCTTTACAGTCATATATCCTTTTGGTTCTGTATTCCTAATTTACGGGAAACATTGGATTTAGTTTACAAAATATTTTTCTTTTTTTCTTGGAAAATTGTTCCTGCTTAAATGGTATAATTCTTTTCCCGTTTTCCTTTATAATAATTGAACAGGGGACATATGAATTAATTTAAAAAAGGTTTTCGTTTCTTTTTTCGATGAAAACTTGTTTCTTTGCTTTGTTGATATATCCTTTTCAGTTTCCTGTATTCCCAATTATCCACACATGTGATTTAGTTTACAAAGTAGTGCTTTCTTTTTTTTTCTTTGTTGAAACTTTTCCCGTGCTGTACAGCGTTATCCTTTCGTTTTCCTGATTCCATTTTCAGGAAAAACATGTTTAGTTTACAAAGTATCTTTGCTTTTTGTTTTTCATTTGGGAAAATTGTTTTTTGGGTAAGTGTTAATCCCTTTTTGTTTTTTTATTTAATTAGGTTGGGAAATGGTTTTTTTTAAAAAGTAGGGTTTTGTTTTGTTCTTTTTGGAAATTGTTTCTTTGTCACAGTGGATATATCCTTTTTAGTTTTTTTATAATAATTAGCAGAAAAATTATTAATTGTTTTAAAAATTGTTTTGGTTTCTTTTATGTGGAAAAATTTTTTTTGCTACTTAATTTCACTTTAAATTTTCCCGTATTCCAATTGGCCCCGATATACAAAAGTGATTTAGTTCCAAGTAGTGCTTTTCTTTCTTTTTTCGTTAAACTTTTCCCGTGCTAATTGAATATCTTTTCAGTTTTCCTTATTTAATTGAACGGGAACACTTTCGTGGTTTAAAAGTTATGCTTTGCTTTCTGTTCTTTATTAGAAAAATTTTTTTTGAGGTACAGTGAAATAACACTTTTAGTTTTTCGTATTCCTAATTGAACGGCGAACATTTTTATTTGTTTAAAAATAGTGTTTTTTCTGTTCTTTATTGAAACTTGTTTCCTGTCTGTAAGTGGATATATCACTTTTCGTTTCTGTATTCTAATTGGCAGTGACACATGTGATTTACTTTACAAAGTATCTTTGCTTTATGTTCTTTCGTTGGAAACTTTTTCCTGTTAGGAAAGTTGGGTTTAGGGTTAGGGTTAGAGGTTAGGAGGGTTAGGTTTTGGGTTAGAGGGTTTGATTAGGGTTAGGGGTTAGGGTTAGGTTAGGGTTAGGTTAGGATTAGGGTTAGGGTTAGGGTTAGGGTTGGGTTAAGTTAGGGTTATATCACTTTTCAGTTTCTTTTATAATAATTGAACAGGGGACCTATGTTTAAATTTGTTTACAAATTGTGCTTTACTTTCTGTTTTTTGGAAAAATTGTTTCTTTGCTTTTCCCGTTTAAAATAACACTTTTAAATTTCCTGTATTCCTAATTTAGCAAAAAACATTGATTTAGTTTACAAGTAGTTTTTGTTTTTTGTTTTCCTTTTGAGAAGGAATTGGGGTTATTGGGGGGGTTTTTAAGGTTGGGATTTTTAAACTTTAACCAGTTTTCCCCTTTTTAAAAAAATTGAACAGGAAAATGTATGTGAATTAGTTTACAAAAGTTTGCTTTGCGTTTCATTCTTCGATGAAAACTTGTTTCTTTGCATTCAGTTCGATTATCATCACATCTCAGTTTTCCTGTATTCCCAGATTGAGCTCGCGACACATGTATGATTTAGTTTACAAAGTAGTGCTTTTTGCTTTTCTGTTCTTTGTTGAAACTTGTTCCTGTGCTGTACAGGCGTATATCCTTTTCTGGTTTCCTATGTATTCCTAATTGAGCGAGTGACATACATGTGAATTAGTTTACAATGTAATTTCTTTGCTTTTATGTTATTCGATGGAAACTTTTGTTCATATTAGGGAATAAGTTAGGGTTAGAGGTGTCTGGTTAGGGTTATAGTTAGGGTTAGGGTTAGGGTTAGGGTTAGGGTAGGTTAGGGTTAGGTTAGGGTTAGGGTAGGGTTAGGGTTAGGGTTAGAGTTAGGGTTAGGAGTTAGCATTAGTATTAGGGTTAGACAGTTAGGGGTTTCTGATCAGGGTTAAGGAGTTCACAGTTAGGAATTATATCACATTTCAGTTTCTTATTATAATAAATAAGACAGGCGACACATATATTGAATTAGTTTACAAAGTTGGACTTCTTTGTGTTTCATTCTTATGATGAAAACTTGTTTCTTTGCAGTACACTTCGATATATCACTTTGGAGTTTTCCTGTATTCCTAATTGAGCTGGGGAAACACATGTGATTTAGTTTCGTATTATTTTCCTTTGTTCTTTCCCTTGAAACTTGTTCCTGTATGCATACAGTTAGATATATCACTTTTTAGTTTTCTGTTATAAAATTGAATGGGCGCTTTATGTGAATTAGTTTACAAAGTTGTACTTTGCGTTTCTGTTAAATTCAATGATAACTTGTGTCTGTGCCGTACTGCAGTCACGAGATATCACTTTTTAGTTTTCTTGTATTCCTAATTGAAGCGGCGACACACATGTGATTCCGTTTAAAAGTAATCCTTTGCATTTTTGTTCTTACATTCCGAAACTTGTTCACATGCTGTACAGTCGCGATATATCTTTTCCGGTGTCCTGTATTCCTAATTGACGAAGCGGCTTACACATGTGATTTAGTTTACAAAGTAGTGCTTTGCTTTTCTGTTCTTCGTTAAAAACTTGTTCATGTGCTATATAAGTATGTGATATATAACTTTTCAGTTTTTCCTGTTATAATAATTGAACAGGCAACACATATGTGAATTAATTTAAAAGTTGTACTTTGCGTTTCTGTTCTTCGATGGCTTGTTTCTTTGCCCGTACAGTTCGATATATCACTTCTCAGTTTTCCTGTATTCCCCAATTAGAAGCTCACGACACACATGTGATTTTTGTTTTTCAAAGTAGTGCTTTGCTTTTCTATTATCGTTAGGCTTTTTCCTGTGCTGTACAGTGCGATATATCACATTCAGTTTTCCTGTATTTCAGTTTGAAGCGAAACCCAACACATGTGATTTAGTTTACAAAGTAGTGCTTTGCTTTTGTGTTCTTTCATTGAAACTTGTTCCTGTAATTGTACAGTGCATTATATCACTTTTCAGTTTTCCTTTATTCCCCAATTGAAGCGATAAACACATGAGATTTATTTTACAAAGTAGTGCTTTTTGTTTCTATTTCTTCTGTTACGGAAATTTGTTTCTTTGCTCTACAGTGTGATATATCCTTTTCAGTTTTCCTGTTATAATAATAATTGAGCAGACAAACATGTATGTGAATTAGTTATAGAAGTTGTAGTTTGCGTTTCTGTTCTCGTATGATGAAACATTTTTGTGCCCGTACAGTGTGAAATTAACTTTTTACAGTTTCCTGTATTTATAATTGGGTAGTCGACACACATGTGATTCCATTACCAAAGTAGTGCTTTTTCTTTTCTGTTCTTTCATTGGAGACTTGTTTCTGTGAGCTACAGTGTGACATATCCTTTCAGATTTCCATGTTCCTAAGTGAATGGGTGATACACATGTGATTTAAGTTTTTCAAAGATTGTGCTTGCATTTCTATTCTTTCATTTGAAACTTCTTTCTGTGCTCTAAAGTGGGAGATATCCTTTTCCAGTTTTACTACTGTATTCCTAAGTGAGCGGGCTACACAAATGTGATTTAGTTACAAAAGTTCACCTTTTACCTTTCTCTTCTTCGTTGGAAACTTGTTTCTGAGGTACAGTCACGAGATATCACTTTTTTAGTTTTCCAGTGTTCCCTATAAGTGAATACGATTGTCCCACAAATGTGATTTATTTTTCCAAAGTTGGGCTTTGAGTTTCTGTTCTCTCATTGGAAACTTCTCTTTTGTACTCTAAAGTGGGAGATATCCTTTTCAGTTTTCCTGTATTCCTAATTGTGCAGATGATACAAATGTGATTTAGATTCCACAGATGTGCTGCGTTTCTGTTCTTTCATTGGAAACTTCTTTTTCTGTATCTAAAATTAGGAGATATCAGTTTCCAGTTTTCCTGTATTCCTAATTGAGCAGGCGACACACATATTCGTGGTTACAAAGTTGTGCTTGACATATCATTCTTTCATTAGAAAATATTTTCTTAGGGAATTTTTAGTCACGGAAATATCACTTTTCAGTTTTCTGTATTCCTAATTGAACATGACACATTTGATTTAGTTTCAAAGTAGTGATTTGCGTTTCTGTTCTTCTATTGGAAACTTGTTTCTGTAACTGTACAGTGTGATATATCTTTTCAGTTTTCATGTATTCCTAATTGAGCAAGTGACACATGTGATTTACTAAAGTACTGCTTGCATTTATGTTCTCTTTAGTTTGGAACCTTGTTCCTGTGGAGAACATAAGTTAGGTTTAAGGTTAGGGGTTGAGGTTAGTGTTGGGGTTAGGGTTAGTGTTGGAGGGTTAAGCGTTAGCGGAGTTAGGAGTTAGGGTTAGGGTTAGGGTTAGCGTTAGGGGTTAGGATTAGGATTAGTGTTAGGGTTAGGGTTAAGGTGTTAGGGTTATGGTTAGGGTTATATCACTTTTCAGTTTTCCTGTTATAATAATTGAACAGGCGACACTTATGAATTGGATTTACAAACTAGTGCTGCGTTTCTGTTATTTCAATAAAACTTGTTTCTTTGCCGTCCAGGTCGATATAAGCGCCCTCAGTTTTCCTGTATTCCTAATTAGACAAGCAAGACACATGTGATTTTTGTTTTACAATGTGGTGCTTTGCGTTTATGTTCTTTTTGTTGGAAACTTGTTCCTGTTAGGAATAAGTTAAGGTTAGGAGTTAGGGTTAGGGTTAGGAGTTAGGGTTATGGTTATGGTTAGGGGTTAGGTTAGGGTTAGAGTTCACGGGTGGGTTATATCACATTTCAGTTTTCTTGTTAAAATAATTGAACAGAGCAACATGTATGAATTAGTTGACAAGTTATTACTTTGCGTTTCTGTTCTTTCAATGAAAACCTGTTTCTTTTCCGTACAGTTCAATATATCATTTTCAGTTTCCCTGTATTCCTAATTGATTAGGCGATACACATTTTGATTCCATTAAAGTAATTACTTTGCTTTTCTGTTCTTTCGCCGGA
>JAEOAE010000114.1:0-22556 GCA_036365155.1 Meriones psammophilus
AGCAGTTTGTAAGTGCTCTGGAGTTATATTGTTGCAAGCGGGTTTTAAGTGCTCTGGCGTCTTTTCATTGAATCGGGTTATTAAGTGCTCTGGAGTCATTTCGTTCCATGCGGTTTTTATATACTTCTCAGAATTTCACTGGAAGCAGGTTTTTAATGCTCTGCAATCATTTCGTTGGAAGCAGGTTATAAAGTGAACTGAGTCATTTCGTTGGAAGCTGGTTTTTAAGTTCTCTGGAGTCATGATGTTGGAAGCAGGTTTTTAAGTACTCTAGAATCATTTCGTTGGAAGCAGGTCATAAGTGTTCTGAAGTTGCTTGTTGCAAGTGGGTTTTTAAGTGCTCTGGAGTCTATTCCTTGAAGCAGGTTTTAAGTGCTGTGGAGTCATTTCCTTGCAAGCAGGTTTTTAAGTGCTGTGTCATTTCTAAGCGGAGTCATTTCATTTTGAGCGTGTTTTTTAAGTGCTCTGAGTCATTTCCTTGAAGCAGGTTTTTAAGTGCTCTGGTGTCATTTTTTTGAAGCAGATTTTTTTTACATAGTCATTTCAGACATTTCACTGGAAGTCATTTTTTTTAAGTGCTCTGAGTCATTTCTTTGAAGCAGATTTTTATGTGTTCTAGAGTCATTTCGTTGGCTGGTTTTTTTTTAAAGCGGGTTTTGCTGTGGAGTCATTGAAAGCGGGTTTTTAAGTGCTCTGGGTCATTTTAAGCGGGTGCTCTGGAGTCATTTCGTTGGAAAGCAGGTTTTTATGTGTTCTGAGGTCATTTCGTTGTAAGCGGGTTTTTAAGTGCTCTGGGGTCATTTCGTTTAAAGCAGGTTTTTAAGTGCTCTGAGTCATTTCCTTGAAAGCGGGTTTTTAAGTGCTCTGAGTTGTTGGTTGGAAGCGGGTTTGTGGTACCCTGGATTCATTTCATTAGTTGCTCTGAGGTCATTTTTTGGGAAGCATGTTTTTGTTTGTGCCTTGAGGTCATTTCTTTGGTTTTTAAGTCTTCTGGTATCCTTTCGTTGGTAGCAGGTTTTTAAGTGCTCTGAGTCATTTCTTTAAAACAGGTGTTTATGTGCTTTGAGGTCATTTCCTTGGAGTAGCGGCTTTTTTTAAGTGGTTTCTGAGTTTTTGGTTAGAAGCGGGTTTTAAGTGTTCTGGATTCATTTCAGTGGGAAACGGTTTTTACGGGTTCTGAGGTCATTTTTTGGGAAGCATGTTTTTAATTGTGTTTTGGTGTCCTTTCTTTGGAAGCAGGTTTTTAAGTCTTCTGGTATCCTTTCTTTGGTAGCAGGTTTTTAAGTGCTCTGGAGTCATTTCAGGTTTTTGGAAGCGAGTCATTTTTAAGTGCTCTGGAGTCATTTCGTTGGAAGAGGGTTTTAGTGCTCTGGAGTCATTTTGCTGGAAGCTGGTTTTTAAGTGCTGGAGTCATTTCTTTGGAAGCAAGGTTTTAAGTGCTCTCGAGTCATTTTGTTGGAAACAGGTTATTAAGTGTTCTGGTGTCCTTTCATTGGAAGTGGGTTTTTAAGTGCTCTGGAGTCATTTCTTTGGAAACGGGGTTTATGTGCTTTGAGGTCATTTCATTGGAAGCGGGTTTTTAAGTATCCTGGTGTCCTTTTGTTGGAAGCAGGTTTTTAACTGCTCTAGAGTCATTTCATTGGAAGCATTTTTTTAAATTGCTGTGGAGTCATTTTGTTTAAGCGGGTTTTTAAGTGCTCTGGAGTCATTTCGTTGTAAGCTGGTTTTTATGTGTTCTGGTGTCCTTTCGTTGTAAGCGGGTTTTTAAGTGCTCTGGACTCATTTTGTTGGAAGTGGGTTTTTAAATGTACTGGTATCCTTTTGTTGGAAGCGGGTTTTTAGGTGCTCTGGTGTCCTTTCATTGGAAGCAGGTTTTTAAGTGCTCTGGAGTCATTTCGTTGTAAGCGGGTTTTTAAGTGTTCTGGTATATTAGATTTGGAAGCAGGTTTTAAGTGCTCTAGAGTCATTTCGTTAGCGTTTTTAAATTGCTGTGGAGTCATTTCGATTTAAGCGGGTTTTTAAGTGCTCTGGAGTCAATTATTTGGATCGGGTTTTTAAGTGTTCTGGTATCCTTTCGTGGGAAGCGGGTTTTTAAGTGCTGTGGCATCACTTCATTTAAAGCGGGTGTTTAAGTGCTCTGAAGTCATTTCGTTGGAAGCGGGTTTTTAAGTGTTCTGGTATCCTTTCGTTGGAAGCAGGTTTTTAAGTGCTCTTGAGTCATTTCATTGGAAGCTGGTTTTTAAGTGTTCTGGTGTCCTTTCGTTGGAAGCAGGTTTTTAAGTGCTCTGGAGTCATTTTGTTAGAAGTGGGTTTTTAAGTGTTCTGGTATCCTTTCGTTGGAAGCGGGTTTTTAAGTGCTCTTGAGTCATTTCATTGGAAGCGGGTTTTTAAGTGCTCTGGAGTCATTTCGTTGTAAGTGGGTTTTTAAGTGCTCTGGAGTCATTTCGATTTAAGCGGGTTTTTAAGTGCTCTGGAGTCATTTCGTTGGAAGCAGGTTTGTAAGTGCTCTGGAGTCATTTCTTTGGAAGCAAGATTTTAGGAGCCCAGGAGTCATTTCGTTGGAAGTGGGTTTTTAAGTGCTTTGGGGTCATTTCGTTGGAAGTGGGTTTTTAAGTGCTCTGGAGTCATTACCTTGGAAACAGTTTTTTTAACTGCTCTGGAGTCATTTCGTTGGTAGCTGGTTTTTAAGTGCTCTGGTGTCCTTTTGTTGGAAGCAGGTTTTTAAGTGCTCTGGAGTCATTTTGTTGGAAGTGGGTTTTTAAGTGTTCTGGTATCCTTTCGTTGGAAGCGGGTTTTTAAATGTTCTGGTGTCCTTTCATTGGAAGCGGGTTTTTAAGTGCTCTGGAGTAATTTCGTTGGAAGTAGGTTTGTAAGTGCTCTGGAGTAATTTCTTTGAAAGCAATGTTTTAGGGGCTCTGGAGTCATTTAGTTGGAAGCGGGTTTTTAAGTGATCTGGTGTCCTTTCGTTGGAAGCTGGTTTTTAAGTGCTTTGGGGTCATTTCATTGGAAGTGGGTTTTTAAGTGCTCTGGAGTCATTTCGTTGGTAGCTGATTTTTAAGTGCTCTGGATTCTTTTCATTGGAATCGGCTTTTTAAGTGCTCTGGAGTTGTTTGTTTGGAAGCGGGTTTGTAAGTACCCTGGATTCATTTTGTTGGAAATGGTTTTTTATGTGCTCTGAGATCATTTTTTTTTTGGCAGCGTTTTTTTAAGTGTTCTGGTGTCCTTTCTTTGGAAGCGGGTTTTTAAGTCTTCTGGTATCCTTTCGTTGGTAGCAGGTTTTAAAGTGCTCCAGAGTCATTTCTTTGAAAGCAAGGTTTTAAGTGCTCTGGAGTCATTTCGTTGTAATCGGGTTTTTAAGCTTTCTGGTATCCTTTCGTTGGAAGCAGGTTTTTAAGTGCTCTAGAGTCATTTCGTTGGAAGGGTTTTTTTAATTGCTGTGGAGTCATTTCAATTTAAGCGGGTTTTTAAGTGCTCTGGAGTCATTTCGTTGTAAGCAGGTTTTTATGTGTTCTGGTATTCTTTTGCTGTAAGCGGGTTTTTAAGTACTCTGGGGTCATTTCGTTGGAAGCGGGTTTTTAAGTGCTCTGGAGTCATTTCCTTGGAAGCAGGTTTTTAAGTGCTCTGGAGTCATATAGTTGGAAGCAGGTTTTTAAGTGCTCTGGAGTCATTACTTAGGAAACGGGTTTTTATGTGCTCTGAGGTCATTTCGTTGGAAGTGTGTTTTTAATTGCTGTGGCATCACTTCGTTTAAAGCAGGTGTTTAAGTGCTCTTGAGTCATTTTGTTGGAAGGGGGTTTTTAAGTGTTCTGGTATCCTTTCGTTGGAAGCCAGTTTTTAAGTGCTCTGGAGTCATTTCCTTGGAAGCAGTTTTGTAAGTGCTCTGGAGTTATATTGTTGCAAGCGGGTTTTAAGTGCTCTGGCGTCTTTTCATTTGAATCGGGTTATTAAGTGCTCTGGAGTCATTTCGTTCCAAGCGGTTTTTATATACTTCTCAGAATTTCACTGGAAGCAGGTTTTTAAGTGCTCTGCACTCATTTCGTTAGAAGCGGGTTATAAAGTGAACTGGAGTCATTTCGTTGGAAGCTGGTTTTTAAGTTCTCTGAAGTCATGATGTTGGAAGCAGGTTTTTAAGTACTCTGGAGTCATTTCGTTTGAAGCGGGTCATAAGTGTTTTGAAGTTCCTTGTTGCAAGTGGGTTTTTAAGTGCTCTGGAGTCAATTCCTTCGAAGCGGGTTTTTAAGTGCTCTGGAGTCATTTCCTTGCAAGCGGGTTTTGAAGTGCTCAGGAGTCATTTCCTTGGAACTGGGTTTTTAAGTGCTCTGGAGTCATTTCATTGGAAGCGGGTTTTTAAGTGCTCTGGTGTCATTTTGTTGCAAGCGGGTTTTTTACATACTTCTCAGACATTTCACTGGAAGCAGGTTTTTTTAAGTGCTCTGGAGTCATTTCTTTGGAAGCAGGTTTTTAAGTGCTCTGGAATCATTTCCTTGGAAGTGGTTTTTAGTTGCTCTGGAGTCATTTATTCTGAAGCGGGTTTTTAAGTGCTCTGGAGTCATTTCGCTGGAAGCAGGTTTTTAAGTGCTCTGGAGTCATTTCGTTGGAAGCAGGTTTTTAGTGCTCTGGAGTCATTTCGTTGGAAGCTGGTTTTTAAGTGCTGGAGTCATTTCTTTGGAAGCAAAGTTTTAAGTGCTCTCGAGTCATTTCGATGGAAACAGGTTATTAAGTGTTCTGGTGTCCTTTCGTTGGAAGCGGGTTTTTAAGTGCTCTGGAGTCATTTCTTTGGATAGGGGGTTTATGTGCTTTGAGGTCATTTCTTTGGATGCGGGTGTTTAAGTATTCTGGTGTCCTTTTGTTGAAGCGGTTTTTAAGTGCTCTGGAGTCATTCAGTTGGAAGGGTGTTTTTAATTGCTGTCGATTCATTTCGTTTTAAGAGGATTTTTAAGTGCTCTGGAGTCATTTCGTTGGAATCGGGTTTTTAAGTCTTCTGGTATCCTTTCGTTTGAAGTAAGTTTTTAAGTGCTCTGGAGTCATTTCTTTGGAATTGGCTTTTTAAGTACTCTGGAGTCCTTTGGTTGGAAGCGGGTTTTTAAGTGCTCTTGAGTCATTTCTTTGGAAGCGGGTTTTTAAGTGTTCTGGTATCCTTTCGTTGGAAGCGGGTTTTTAAATGTTCTGGTGTCCTTTCATTGGAAGCGGGTTTTTAAGTGCTCTGGAGTCATTTCATTGGAAGCAGGTTTGTAAGTGCTCTGGAGTCATTTCTTTGGAAGCAAGGTTTTAGGTGCTCTGGAGTCATTTCGTTGGAAGCTGGTTTTTAAGTGATCTGGTGTCCTTTCATTGGAAGCGGGTTTTTAAGTGCTCTGGTGTCATTTTCTTGCAAGCGGGTCTTTTACATACTTCTCAGACATTTCACTGGAAGCAGGTTTTTTTAAGTGCTCTGGAGTCATTTCTTTGGAAGCAGGTTTTTAAGTGCTCTGGAATCATTTCCTTGGAATTGGTTTTTAGTTGCTCTGGAGTCATTTATTCAGAAGCGGGTTTTTAAGTGCTCTGGAGTGATTTCTTTGGAAGCAGGTTTTTAAGTGCTCTGGAGTCATTTCCTTGGAAGCGGGTTTTTAAGTCTTCTGGTATCCTTTCGTTTGAAGTAAGTTTTTAAGTGCTCTGGAGTCATTTCTTTGGAATCGGCTTTTTAAGTACTCCAGAGTCCTTTGGTTGGAAGCAGGTTTGTAAGTACCCTGGATTCATTTCGTTGGAAACGGTTTTTTATGTGCTCTGAGGTCATTTTTTTGGCAGCGTGTTTTTAAGTATTCTGGTGTCCTTTCTTTGGAAGCGGGTTTTTAAGTCTTCTTGTATCCTTTCTTTGGTAGCAGGTTTTTAAGTGCTCCAGAGTCATTTCTTTGGAAGCAATGTTTTAAGTGCTCTGGAGTCATTTCGTTGTAAGCGGGTTTTTAAGTGTTCTGGGATCCTTTCGTTGGAAGCAGGTTTTTAAGTGCTCTAGAGTCATTTCGTTGGAAGCGTTTTTTTAATTGCTTTGGAGTCATTTCGATTTAAACAGGTTTTTACGTGCTCCGGAGTCATTTCGTTGTAAGCTGGTTTTTATGTGTTCTGGTGTCCTTTCATTGTAAACGGGTTTTTAAGTGCTCTGGAGTCATTTCGTTGGAAGTAGGTTTGTAAGTGCTCTGGAGTCATTTCTTAGGAAGCAAGGTTTTAGGAGCTCTGGAGTCATTTCGTTGGAAGCAGGTTTTTAAGTGCTTTGGGGTCATTTCTTTGGAAGTGGGTTTTTAAGTGCTCTGGTGTCTTTACCTTCGGAACAGTTTTTTTTAACTGCTCTGGAGTCATTTTGTTGGTAGCTGGTTTTTAAGTGCTCTAGATTCGTTTCGTTGGAAGAGGGTTTTTAAGTGCTCTGGAGTCATTTCGTGGAAAGTGGGTTTTTAGTGCTCTGGAATCATTTCTTTGGAAACGGGTTTTATGTGCTTTGAGGTCATTTCGTTGGAAGCGGGTTTTTAAGTGCTCTGGTATCCTTTCGTTGGAAGCAGGTTTTTAAGTGCTCTGGAGTCATTTTGTTGGAAGTGGGTTTTTAAGTGTTCTGGTATCCTTTCGTTGGAAGCGGGTTTTTAAATGTTCTGGTGTCCTTTCATTGGAAGCGGGTTTTTAAGTGCTCTGTAGTCATTTCATTGGAAGCAGGTTTTTAAGTGCTCTGGAGTCATTTCTTTGGAAGCAAGTTTTTAGGTGCTCTGGAGTCATTTCGTTGGAAGCTGGTTTTTAAGTGATCTGGTGTCCTTTCGTTGGAAGCTGGTTTTTAAGTGCTTTGGGGTCATTTTGTTGGTAGTGGGTTTTTAAGTGCTCTGGAGTCATTACCTTGGGAACAGATTTTTAAGTGCTCTAGAGACATTTCGTTGGTAGCTGATTTTTAAGTGCTCTGGATTCTTTTCGTTGGAAGCGGGTTTTTAAGTGCTCTGGAGTCATTTCATTGAAAGCAGGTTTTTAGTGCTCTGGAATCATTTCTTTGGAAACAGGGTTTATGTACTTTGAGGTCATTTCGTTTGAAGCGGGTTTTTAAGTGCTCTGGTATCCTTTCGTTGGAAATAGGTTTTTAAGTGCTCTGGAGTAATTTCTTTGGAAGCGGCTTTTTAAGTGCTCTGGAGTTGTTTGTTTGGAAGCAGGTTTGTAAGTACCCTGGATTCATTTTTTTGGAAAGGGTTTTTTATGTGCTCTGAGGTCATTTTTTTGGCAGCGTGTTTTTAAGTGTTCTGGTGTCCTTTCTTTGGAAGCGGGTTTTTAAGTCTTCTGGTATCCTTTCGTTGGTAGCAGGTTTTTAAGTGCTCTGGAGTCATTTCTTTGGAAACAGGGTTTATGTGCTTTGAGGTCATTTCGTTGGAAGCGGGTTTTTAAGTATTCTGGTGTCCTTTTGTTGGAAGCGGGTTTTTAAGTGCTCTGGAGTCATTCCGTTGGAACGGTGTTTTTAATTGCTGTCGATTCATTTCGTTTTAAGAGGGTTTTTAAGTGCTCTGAGTCATTTCGTTGAATCGGATTTTTAAGTCCTCCAGAGTCCTTTGGTTGGAAGCGGGTTTGTATCCTGGATTCATTTTGTTTGAAACTGTTTTTTATGTGCTCTGAGGTCATTTTTTTGGCAGCGTGTTTTTAAGTGTTCTGGTGTCCTTTCTTTGGAAGCGGTTTTTAAGTCTTCTGGTATCCTTTCGTTGGTAGCAGGTTTTTAAGTGCTCTGAGTCATTTCTTTGGAAGCAAGTTTTTAAGTGCTCTGGAGTCATTTTTTGTAAGCGGGTTTTTAAGTGTTCTGGTATACTTTCGTTGGAAGCAGGTTTTTAAGTGCTCTAGAGTCATTTCGTTGGAAGCATTTTTTTAATTGCTGTGGAGGCATTTTGATTTAAGCGGGTTTTTAAGTGCTCTGGAGTCATTTCGTTTGTAAGCTGGTGTTTATGTGTTCTGGTGTCCTTTCGTTGTAAGCGGGTTTTTAAGTGCTCTGGGGTCATTTTTGTTGGAAGCAGGTTTTAAGTGCTCTGAGTCATTTCCTTGGAAGCAGGTTTTTAAGTGCTCTGGAGTCATTTAGTTGGAAGTGGGTTTTTAAGTGTTCTGCATTCATTTCGTTGGAAACGGGTTTTTATGTGCTCTGAGGTCATTTCGTTGGAAGCGTGTTTTTAATTGCTGTGGCATCACTTCATTTAAAGCGGCTGTTTAAGTGCTCTGAAGTCATTTCGTTGGAAGCAGGTTTTAGAGTGCTCTGGAGTCATTTCATTAGAAGTGGTATTTTAAGTGCTCTGGAGTCATTTGGTTGGAAAAGGTTTTTTATGTGTGCTGAGGTCATTTTTTTGGAAGCGGGTTTTTAAGTGTTCTGGTATCCTTTCGTTGGAAGCGGGTTTTTAAGTGCTCTGGAGTCATTTCGTTAGAAGCGGGTTTTTAAGTGTTCTGGTGTCCTTTCGTTGGAAGCAGGTTTTTAAGTGCTCTGGAGTCATTTTGTTGGAAGTGGGTTTTTAAATGTTCTGTGTCATTTTTCATTGGAAGCGGTTTTTAAGTGGTATCCTTTCATTGGAAGCTGGTTTTTAAATGTTCTGGTGTCCTTTCATTGGAAGCGGGTTTTTAAGTGCTCTGGAGTCATGTCGTTGTAAGCGGGTTTTTAAGTGTTCTGGTATCCTTTCGTTGGAAGTAGGTTTTTAAGTGCTCTGGAGTCATTTCTATGGAAGCAGCTTTTTAAGTGCTCTGGAGTTGTTTGTTTGGAAGCGGTTTTTTAAGTACCTGGATTCATTTCATTGGAAACGGTTTTTTTATGTGCTCTGAGGTCATTTTTTTGGCAGCGTGTTTTTAAGTGTTCTGGTGTCCTTTCTTTGGAAGCGGGTTTTTAAGTCTTCTGGTATCCTTTCGTTGGTATCAGGTTTTTAAGTGCTCCAGAGTCATTTCTTTGGAAGCAAGGTTTTAAGTGCTCTGGAGTCATTTCGTTGTAATCGGGTTTTTAAGTGTTCTGGTATCCTTTCATTTGGAAGCAGGTTTTTAAGGGATCTGTGTCCTTTCGTTTTGGAAGCGGGTTTTTAAGTGCTCTGAGTCTTGTCGTTGGAATCGGGTTTTTAAGTGAACTGAGTCATTTCCTTGGAAGCAGTTTTTGTAAGTGCTTTGGAGTTATTTTGTTGCAAGCGGGTTTTAAGTGCTCTGGTGTCTTTTCATTGGAATCGGGTTATTAAGTGCTCTGGAGTCATTTCGTTCCATGCGGTTTTTATATGGTTTTTCTCAGAATTTCACTGGAAGCAGGTTTTTAAGTGCTCTGCAATCATTTCGTTGGAAGCAGGTTATAAAGTGAACTGGAGTCATTTCGTTGGAAGCTGGTTTTTAAGTTCTCTGGAGTCATGATGTTGGAAGCAGGTTTTTAAGTACTCTAGAATCATTTCGTTGGAAGCAGGTCATAAGTGTTCTGTCAGTTGCTTGTTGCAAGTGGGTTTTTAAGTGCTCTGGAGTCTATTCCTTTGAAGCAGGTTTTTAAGTGCTGTGGAGTCATTTCCTTGCAAGCAGGTTTTTAAGTGCTCTGGAGTCATTTCCTTGGAAGCGGGTTTTTAAGTGCTGTGGAGTCATTTCCTTGCAAGCGGGTTTTTAAGTGCTCTGGTGTCATTTTGTTGCAAGCGGGTTTTTTACATAATTCTCAGACATTTCACTGGAAGCAGGTTTTTTTAAGTGCTCTGGAGTCATTTCTGTGGAAGCAGATTTTTAAGTGCTCTAGAGTCATTTCGTTGGAAGGGTTTTTTTAATTGCTGTGGAGTCATTTCGATTTAAGCGGGTTTTTAAGTGCTCTGGAGTCATTTCGTTGTAAGCAGGTTTTTATGTGTTCTGGTATCCTTTCGTTGTAAGCGGGTTTTTAAGTGTTCTGGTATCCTTTCGTTGGAAGCGGGTTTTTAAGTGCTCTTGAGTCATTTCGTTGGAAGCGGGTTTTTAAGTGTTCTGTTGTCCTTTCATTGGAAGCGGGTTTTTAAGTGCTCTGGAGTCATTTCGTTGTAAGTGGGTTTTTAAGTGTTCTGGGATCCTTTCGTTGTAAGCGGGTTTTTAAGTGCTCTGGGGTCATTTCGTTGGAATCGGGTTTTTAAGTGCTCTGGAGTCATTTCCTTTGAAGCAGGTTTTTAAGTGCTCTGGAGTCATTTAGTTGGAAGCGGGTTTTTAAGTGCTCTGGAGTCATTTCGTTGGAAACGGGTTTTTATGTGCTCTGAGGTCATTTCGTTGGAAGCGTGTTTTTAATTGCTGTGGCATCACTTCGTTTAAAGCAGGTGTTTAAGTGCTCTGGAGTCATTTCGTTGGAAGCGGGTTTTTAAGTGTACTGGTATCCTTTTGTTGGAAGCGGGTTTTTAAGTGCTCTTGAGTCATTTCTTTGGAAGCGGGTTTTTAAGTGTTCTGGTGTCCTTTCATTGGAAGCAGGTTTTTAAGTGCTCTGGAGGCATTTTGTTGGAAGGGATTTTTAAGTGTTCTGGTCATCCTTTGAGGTTTTTAAGCTCAGTCATTTTTTTAAATGATCTGGTGTCCTTTCATTGAAGCGGGTTTTTAAGTGCTCTGGTGTCATTTTCTTGCAAGCGGGTTTTAAATGTTCTGGGTCATTTTTTTACATAGTTCTCAGACATTTTTCTTGGAAGCAGGTTTTTTTAAGTGCTCTGGAATCATTTCAGGTTTTGGAAGCAGGTTTTTAAGTGCTCTGGAATCATTTCTTGGAAGTGGTTTTTAGTTGCTCTGGAGTCATTTTCGTTGTTTTTAGTGCTCGGGTTTTTAAGTCTTCTGGTCATCGTTGGAAGCAGGTTTTTCGTTTGAAGTAAGGTTTTAAGTGCTCTGAGTCATTTCTTTGGAAGCGGGTTTTTAAGTGCTCTGAGTCATTTCGTTGGAATCGGGTTTTTAAGTCTTCTGGTATCCTTTTTTCGTTTTGAAGTAAGTTTTTAAGTGCTCTGAGTCATTTCTTTTGAATCGGCTTTTTTAATCGGTTTTTACTCCGGAGTCCTTTGGTTAGAAGCGGGTTTGTAAGTACCCTGGATTCATTTCATTGAAAATGGTTTTTTATGTGCTCTGAGGTCATTTTTTTTTGCAGCGTGTTTTTAAGTGTTCTGGTGTCCTTTATTTGGAAGTGGGTTTTTAAGTCTTCTGGTATCCTTTCGTTGGTAGCAGGTTTTTAAGTGCTCCAGAGTCATTTCTTTGGAAGCAAGGTTTTAAGTGCTCTGGAGTCATTTCGTTGTAAGCGGGTTTTTAAGTGTTCTGAAATCCTTTCTTTGGAAGCAGGTTTTTAAGTGCTCTAGAGTCATTTTGTTGGAAGCGTTTTTTTAATTGCTGTGTAGTCATTTCGTTTTAAGCGGGTTTTTAAGTGTTCTGGGATCCTTTCGTTGGAAACAGGTTTTTAAGTGCTCTGGAGTCATTTCGTTGAAAGCTGGTTTTTATGTGTTCTGGTGTCCTTTCGTTGTAAGCGGGTTTTTAAGTGCTCTGGGGTCATTTCGTTGGAATCGGGTTTTTAAGTGCTCTGGAGTCATTTCCTTGGAAGCAGGTTTTTAAGTGCTCTGGAGTCATTTAGTTGGAAGCTGGTTTTTAAGTGCTCTGGAGTCATTTCGTTGGAAACAGGTTTTTATGTGCTCTGAGGTCATTTCGTTGGAAGCGGGTTTTTAAGTGTTCTGGTATCCTTTTGTTGGAAGCGGGTTTTTAAGTGCTCTTGAGTCATTTCTTTGGAAGTGGGTTTTTAAGTGTTCTGGTGTCCTTTCATTGGAAGCGGGTTTTTAAATGATCTGGTGTTGTTTCATTGGAAGCGGGTTTATAAGTGCTCTGGTGTCATTTTCTTGCAAGTGGGTTTTTTACATACTTCTTAGACATTTCACTGGAAGCAGGTTTTTTTAAGTGCTCTGGAGTCATTTCTTTGGAAGCAGGTTTTTAAGTGCTCTGGAATCATTTCCTTGGAAGTGGTTTTTAGTTGCTCTGGAGTCATTTATTCTGAAGCGGGTTTTTAAGTGCTCTGGTGTCATTTCTTTGGAAGCGGGTTTTTAAGTGCTCTGGAGTCATTTCCCTGGAAGCAGGTTTTTAGTGCTCTGGAGTCATTTCGTTGGAAGCTGGTTTTTAAGTGCTGGAGTCATTTCTTTGGAAACAAGGTTTTAAGTGCTCTCGAGTCATTTTGATGGAAACAGGTTATTAAGTGTTCTGGTGTCCTTTAGATGGAAGCGGGTTTTTAAGTGCTCTGGAGTCATTTCTTTGGATACGGGGTTTATGTGCTTTGAGGTCATTTCGTTGGAAACGGGTTTTTAAGAATTCTGGTGTCCTTTTGTTGGAAGCGGGTTTTTAAGTGCTCTGGAGTCATTCCGTTGGAATCGGGTTTTTAAGTCTTCTGGTATCCTTTCGTTTGAAGTAAGTTTTTAAGTGCTCTGGAGTCATTTCTTTGGAATCGGCTTTTTAAGTACTCCGGAGTTCTTTGGTTAGAAGCGGGTTTGTAAGTACCCTGGATTCATTTCGTTGGAAACGGTTTTTTATGTGCTCTGAGGTCATTTTTTTGGCAGCATGTTTTTAAGTGTTCTGGTGTCCTTTCTTTGGAAGCGGGTTTTTAAGTCTTCTGGTATCCTTTCGTTGGTAGCAGGTTTTTAAGTGCTCCAGAGTCATTTCTTTGGAAGCAAGGTTTTAAGTGCTCTGGAGTCATTTCGTTGTAAGCCGGTTTTTATGTGTTCTGATATCCTTTTGTTGGAAGCAGGTTTTTAAGTGCTCTAGAGTCATTTCGTTGGAAGCGTTTTTTTAATTGCTGTGGAGTCATTTCGATTTAAGCGGGTTTTTAAGTGCTCTGGAGTCATTTCGTTTTAAGCTGGTTTTTATGTGTTCTGGTGTCCTTTCATTGTTAGCGGGTTTTTAAGTGCTCTGGGGTCATTTCGTTGGAAGCAAGTTTTTTAAGTGCTCTGGAGTCATTTCCTTGGAAGCGGGATTTTAAGTGCTCTGGAGTCATTTCGTTGGAAACGGGTTTTTATGTGCTCTGAGGTCATTTCATTGGAAGCGTGTTTTTAATTGCTGTGGCATCACTTCATTTAAAGCAGGTGTTTAAATGCTCAGAAGTCATTTCATTGGAAGCGGGCTTTTAAGTGTTCTGCTATACTGTTGTTGGAAGCGGGTTTTTAAATGCTCTTGAGTCATTTCTTTGGAAGCGGTTTTTTAAGTGTTCTGGTGTCCTTTCATTGGAAGCAGGTTTTTAAGTGCTCTGGAGGCATTTTGTTGGAAGGGGGTTTTTAAGTGTTCTGGTATCCTTTCGTTGGAAGCGGGTTTTTAAATGATCTGGTGTCCTTTCATTGGAAGCGGGTTTTTAAGTGTTCTGGTGTCCTTTTGTTTGAAGCAGGTTTTTAAGTGCTCTTAAGTCATTTTGTTGGAAGTGGGTTTTCAAGTGCTCGGGAGTCATTACCTTGGAAACAGGTTTTTAAGTGCTCTGGAGTCATTGCTTTGGAAACGGGGTTTATTGGCTTTGAGGTCATTTCGTTGGAAGTGGGTTTTTAAGTATTCTGGTATCCTTTTGTTGGAAGCGGGTATTTAAGTGCTCTGGAGTCATTCCATTGGAAGCGTGTTTTTAATTGCTGTCGATTCATTTCTTTTTAAGAGGGTTTTTAAGTGCTCTGGAGTCATTTCGTTGGAATCGGGTTTTTAAGTGTTCTGTTATCCTTTCGTTGGAAGTAAGTTTTTAAGTGCTCGAGTCGTTTGGTTGGAAGCTGGTTTGTAAGTTTCCTGGATTCATTTCGTTGGAAACAGTTTTTTATGTGCTCTGAGGTCGTTTTTTTGGCAGCATATTTTTAAGTGTTCTGGTGTCCTTTATTTGGAAGCGGGTTTTTAAGTCTTCTGGTATCCTTTTGTTGGTAGCAGGTTTTTAAGTGCTCCAGAGTCATTTCTTTGAAGCAAAGTTTTAAGTGCTCTGAGTCATTTCGTTTGTAAGCGGGATTTTAAGTGTTCTGGTATCCTTTCGTTTGGTAGCAGGTTTTTAAGTGCTCCAGAGTCATTTCTTTGGAAGCAAAGTTTTAAGTGCTCTGAGTCATTTCTTTTTGTGTCGGTTTTTAAGTGTTCTGGTATACTTTCGTTGGAAGCAGGTTTTTAAGTGCTTTGAGAGTCATTTCGTTTGTAAGCTGGTTTTTATGTGTTCTGGTGTCCTTTCGTTTGTAAGCGGGTTTTTAAGTGCTCTGGGGTCATTTTTTTTAAAGCGGGTTTTTAAGTGCTCTGGAGTCATTTCCTTGGCAGCGGGTTTTTAAGTGTTCTGAGTCATTTATTTGGAAGCGGGTTTTTAAGTGTCCTGGAGTCATTTTGTTAGAAGTGGTTTTTAAGTGTTCTGGTATCCTTTCGTTGGAAGAGGGTTTTAAGTGCTGTGGCATCACTTCATTTAAAGCGGTGTTTAAGTTCTCTTGAGTCATTTTTTGGAAGCGGGTTTTTAAGTGTTCTGGTGTCCTTTCATTGGAAGCAGGTTTTTAAGTGCTCTGGAGTCATTTTGTTAGAAGTGGGTTTTTAAGTGTTCTGGTATCCTTTCGTTGGAAGCGTGTTTTAAGTGTTCTGGTGTCCTTTCATTGGAAGCGGGTTTTTAAGTGCTCTGGAGTCATTTTGATTTAAAGCGGGTTTTAAGTGCTCTGGAGTCATTTCTTTGGAAGCAGGTTTGTAAGTGCTCTGGAGTCATTTCTTTGGAAGCAAGGTTTTAGGAGCTCTGTTGTCATTTCGTTGGAAGCTGTTTTTAAGTGCTTTGGGGTCATTTTCGTTGGAAGTGGGTTTTTAAGTGCTCTGAGTCATTACCTTGAAACAGTTTTTTTAACTGCTCTGGAGTCATTCGTTTTGGTAGCTGGTTTTTAAGTGCTCTGGTGTCCTTTCGTTGGAAGCAGGGTTTTAAGTGCTCTGAGTCATTTTGTTGGAAGTGGGTTTTTAAGTGTTCTGTATCCTTTCCTTGGAAGCGGGTTTTTAAATGTTCTGGTGTCCTTTCATTGAAGCGGGTTTTTAAGTGCTCTGGAGTCATTTCGTTGGAAGCAGGTTTTTAAGTGCTCTGGAGTAATTTCTTTGGAAGCAAGGTTTTTAGGGCTCTGGAGTCATTTCATTGGAAGCGGGTTATTAAGTGTTCTGGTGTCCTTTCGTTGGAAGAGGGTTTTTAAGTGCTCTGAGTCATTTCTTTGGATACGGGTTTATGTGCTTTGAGGTCATTTCGTTGGAAGCGGGTTTTTAAGTATTCTGGTGTCCTTTTGTTGGAACCGGTTTTTAAGTGCTCTGGAGTCATTCCGTTGGAAGGGTGTTTTTAATTGCTGTCGATTCATTTCGTTTTAAGAGGGTTTTTAAGTGCTCTGGAGTCATTTCGTTGGAATCGGGTTTTTAAGTCTTCTGGTATCCTTTCGTTGGAAGTAAGTTTTTAAGTGCTCTGGAGTCATTGATTTGGAATCAGCTTTTTAAGTACTCCGGAGTACTTTGGTTGGAAGCGGGTTTGTAAGTACCCTGGATTCATTTCGTTGGAAACGGTTTTTTATGTTCCTGAGGTCATTTTTTTGGCAGCGTGTTTTTAAGTGTTCTGGTGTCCTTCTTTGGAAGCGGGTTTTTAAGTCTTCTGGTATCCTTTCGTTGGTAGTAGGTTTTTAAGTGCTCCAGAGTCATTTCTTTGGAAGCAAGGTTTTAAGTGCTCTGGAGTCATTTCCTTGTAAGCGGGTTTATAAGTGATCTGGTGTCCTTTCGTTGGAAGCAGATTTTTAAGTGCTTTGGGATCCTTTCGTTGGAAGCAGGTTTTTAAGTGCTCTGGGGTCTTTTTGCTGGAAGCGGGTTGTTATGTGCTCTGAGGTCATTTCTTTGGAAACAGGTTATGAAGTGTTCTGGTATCCTTTAGTTGGAAGCGGGTTTTTAAGTGTTCTGGAGTCATTCCGTTGGAAGCGGGTTTTTAAGTGTTCTGGTGTCCTTTTGTTGGAAGCGGGTTTTTAAGTGTTCTGGTATCCTTTCGTTGGAAGCGGGTTTTTAAATGATCTCGTGTCCTTTCATTGGAAGCGGGTTTTTAAGTGTTCTGGTGTCCTTTTGTTTGAAGCAGGTTTTTAAGTGCTCTGGAGTCATTTTGTTGGAAGTGGGTTTTTAAGTGTTCTGGTATCCTTTCGTTGGAAGCGGGTTTTTAAGTGCTCTTGTGTCATTTCGTTGGAATCTGGTTTTTAAGTGTTCTGGTGTCCTTTCGTTGGAAGCAGGTTTTTAAGTGCTCCAGAGTCATTTCTTTGGAAGCAAGGTATTAAGTGCTCTCGATTCATTTCTTTGTAAGCGGGATTTTAAGTGTTCTGGTATCCTTTTATTGGAAGCAGGGTTTTAAGTGCTCTAGAGTCATTTCGTTGGAAGCAGGTTTTTAAGTGCTCTGGAGTCATTTCCTTGGAAATGGGTTTTTAAGTGCTCTGGAGTCACTTAGTTTGAAGCGGGTTTTTAAGTGCTCTGGAGTCATTTCGTTGGAAGCGGGTTTTTAAGTGTTCTGGTATCCTTTCGTTGGAAGCGGGTTTTTAAGTGCTCTTGAGTCATTTCGTTGGAAGCGGGTTTTTAAATGCTTTGGGGTCATTTTGTTGGAAGTGGGTTTTTAAGTGCTCTGGAGTCATTACCTTGGAAACAGGTATTTAAGTGTTCTGGATTCATTTCGTTGGAAACGGGGTTTATGTGCTTTGAGGTCATTTCGTTGGAAGTGGGTTTTTAAGTGCTCTGGGATCCTTTTGTTGGAAGCAGGTTTTTAAGTGCTCTGGAGTCATTTCGTTGGAAGCGTGTTTTTAATTGCTATCGAGGCATTTCGTTTTAAGGGGGTTTTTAATTGCTCTGGATTCATTTCATTGGAATCGGGTTTTTAAGTTTTCTGGTATCCTTTCGTTGGAAGTAAGTTTTTAAGTGCTCTGGAGTCATTTCTTTGGAAGCGGCTTTTTAAGTGCTCTGGAGTCGTTTGGTTGGAAGCTGGTTTGTAAGTTCCCTGGATTCATTTCGTGGGAAACAGTTTTTTATGTACTGTGAGGTCATTTTTTTGGCAGTGTGTTTTTAAGTGTTCTGGTGTCCTTTCTTTGGAAGCGGGTTTTTAAGTCTTCTGGTATCCTTTCGTTGGTAGCAGGTTTTTAAGTGCTCCAGAGGCATTTCTTTGGAAGCAAGGTTTTAAGTGCTCTGGAGTCATTTCATTGTAAGCGGGTTTTTAAGTGTTCTGGTATCCTTTTGTAGGAAGCAGGTTTTTAAGTGCTCTAGAGTCATTTCGTTGGAAGCGGGTTTTTAAGCGCTCTGGGGTCATTTCGTTGGAAGCGGGTTTTTAAGTGCTCTGGAGTCATTAACTTGGAAGCAGGTTTTGAAGTGCTCTGGATTCATTTAGTTTGCAGCGGGTTTTTAAGTGCTCTGGAGTCATTTCCTTGGAAGCGGGTTTTTAAGTCTTCTGGTATCCTTTCGTTGGTATCAGGTTTTTAAGTGCTCCAGAGTCCTTTCTTTGGAAGCAAGGTTTTAAGTGCTCTGGAGTCATTTCATGGTAAGCGGGTTTTTAAGTGTTCTGGTATACTTTCTTTGGAAGCAGTTTTTACGTGCTCTAGAGTCATTTCGTTGGAAGCGATTTTTAATTGCTGTGGAGTCATTTCGATTTAAGCAGGTTTTTTAGTGCTCTGGAGTCATTTCGTTGTAAGCTGGTTTTTATATGTTCTGGTGTGCTTTTGTTGGAAGCAGGTTTTTAAGTGCTCTAGAGTCATTTCACAGCGTTTTTTAATTGCTGTGTAGTCATTTCGTTTTAAGCGGGTTTTTAAGTGCTCTGGAGTCATTTCGTTGTGAGCGGGTTTTTAAGTGTTCTGGGATCCTTTCGTTGGAAGCAGGTTTTTAAGTGCTCTGGAGTCATTACGTTGTAAGCTGGTTTTTTTGTGTTCTGGTGTCCTTTCGTTGTAAGGGGGTTTTTAAGTGCTCTTGGGTCATTTCATTGGAAGCATTTTTATTTTTTAAATTGCTGTGGAGTCATTTCGATTTAAGCGGGTTTTTAAGTGCTCTGGAGTCATTTTGTTGTAAACTGGTTTTTATGTGTTCTGGTGTGCTTTTTTTGGAGGCAGGTTTTTAAGTGCTCTAGAGTCATTTCACAGGCGTTTTTTAATTGCTGTGTAGTCATTTCGTTTTAAGCGGGTTTTAAGTGCTCTGGAGTCATTTCCTTGGAAGCGGGTTTTTAAGTGCTCTGGAGTCATTTAGTTAGAAGCTGGTTTTTAAGTGCTCTGGAGTCATTTAGTTGGAAACGGGTTTTTTTGTGCTCTGAGGTCATTTCGTTGGAAGCGCGTTTTTAATTGCTGTGGCATCACTTCGTTTAAAGCGGGTGTTTAAGTGCTCTGGAGTCATTTCATTGTAAGCAGGTTTTAAAGTGTTCTGGTATCTTTTCGTTGGAAGCAGGTTTTTAAATGTTCTGGTGTCCTTTCATTGTTAGCGTGTTTTCAAGTGCTCTGGAGTCATTTCGTTGGAAGCGTGTTTTTAATTGCTATCGAGGCATTTCGTTTTAAGGGGGTTTTTAATTGCTCTGGATTCATTTCATTGGAATCAGGTTTTTAAGTTTTCTGTATCCTTTCGTTGGAAGTAAGTTTTTAAGTGCTCTGGAGTCATTTCTTTGAAGCGGCTTTTTAAGTGCTCTGAGTCGTTTGGTTGGAAGCTGGTTTGTAAGTGTTCCTGGATTCATTTCGTGGGAAACAGTTTTTTTATGTACTGTGAGTCATTTTTTTTTGGCAGTGTGTTTTTAAGTGTTCTGGTGTCCTTTCTTTGAAGCGGGTTTTTAAGTCTTCTGGTATCCTTTTTCGTTGGTAACAGGTTTTTAAGTGCTCCAGAGTCATTTTTTTGAAAGCAAGGTTTTAAGTGCTCTGGAGTCATTTTCGTTGTAATCGGTTTTTAAGCTTTCTGGTATCATTTTCGTTGGAAGCAGGTTTTAAGTGCTCTAGAGTCATTTTGTTGGAAGGGTTTTTTAATTGCTGTGGAGTCATTTCACAGGTTTTTGCGGGTTTTTAAGTGCTCTGAGTCATTTAGTTTGTAAGCAGGTTTTTATGTGTTCTGGTATTCATTTTGCTGTAAGCGGGTTTTTAAGTACTCTGGGGTCATTTTTTGGAAGCGGGTTTTAAGTGCTCTGAGTCATTTCTTTGGAAGCAGGTTTTAAGTGCTCTGAGTCATTTAGTTGGAAGCAGGTTTTTAAGTGCTCTGGAGTCATTACTTAGGAAACGGGTTTTTATGTGCTCTGAGGTCATTTCGTTTGGAAGTGTGTTTTTAATTGCTGTGGCATCATTTCGTTTAAAGCAGGTTTTTAAGTGCTCTTGAGTCATTTTGTTGGAAGGGTTTTTAAGTGTTCTGGTATCCTTTCGTTGGAAGCGGGTTTTTAAGTGCTCTGGAGTCATTTCCTTGGAAGCAGTTTTGTAAGTGCTCTGGAGTTATATTGTTGCAAGCGGGTTTTAAGTGCTCTGGCGTCTTTTCATTGAATCGGGTTTTTAAGTGCTCTGAGTCATTTCATTGGAAGCGGTTTTTATATTTCTCAGAATTTCACTGGAAGCAGGTTTTTAAGTGCTCTGCAGTCATTTAGATTGGAAGCGGGTTTTAAAGTGAACTGGAGTCATTTCTTTGGAAGCTGGTTTTTAAGTTCTCTGAAGTCATGATGTTGGAAGCAGGTTTTAAGTACTCTGAGTCATTTCGTTGGAAGCGGGTTTTTAAGTGTTTTGAAGTCATTTTGTTGCAAGTGGGTTTTAAGTGCTCTGGAGTCATTTCCTTGAAGCGGTTTTTAAGTGCTCTGAGTCATTTCTTTTGAAAGCGGGTTTTTAAGTGCTCAGGAGTCATTTCCTTGAACTGGGTTTTTAAGTGCTCTGGAGTCATTTCATTGGAAGCGGGTTTTTAAGTGCTCTGGTGTCATTTTGTTGGAAGCGGGTTTTTACATACTTCTCAGTCATTTCACTGGAAGCAGTTTTTTAAGTGCTCTGGAGTCATTTCTTTGGAAGCAGGTTTTTAAGTGCTCTGAATCATTTCCTTGAAGTGGTTTTTAGTTGCTCTGAGTCATTTATTTGAAGCGGGTTTTTAAGTGCTCTGAGTCATTTACCTTGGAAGCAGGTTTTAAGTGCTCTGGAGTCATTTCTTTGGAAGCAGGTTTTTAGTGCTCTGGAGTCATTTTCGTTGGAAGCTGGTTTTTAAGTGCTGAGTCATTTCTTTGGAAGCAAAGTTTTAAGTGCTCTGAGTCATTTCGATGGAAACAGGTTATTAAGTGTTCTGGTGTCCTTTAGTTGGAGCGGGTTTTTAAGTGCTCTGAGTCATTTCTTTGGATAGGGGGTTTATGTGCTTTGAGGTCATTTCTTTGGATGCGGGTGTTTAAGTATTCTGGTGTCCTTTTGTTGGAAGCGGGTTTTTAAGTGCTCTGGAGTCATTCAGTTGGAAGGGTGTTTTTAATTGCTGTCGATTCATTTCGTTTTAAGAGGATTTTTAAGTGCTCTGGAGTCATTTCGTTGGAATCGGGTTTTTAAGTCTTCTGGTATCCTTTCGTTTGAAGTAAGTTTTTTAGTGCTCTGGAGTCATTTCTTTGGAATTGGCTTTTTAAGTACTCTGGAGTCCTTTGGTTGGAAGCGGGTTTTTAAGTGCTCTTGAGTCATTTCTTTGAAGCGGGTTTTTAAGTGTTCTGGTATCCTTTCGGTTGGAAGCGGGTTTTTAAATGTTCTGGTGTCCTTTCATTGGAAGCGGGTTTTTAAGTGCTCTGGAGTCATTTCATTGGAAGCAGGTTTGTAAGTGCTCTGGAGTCATTTCTTTGGAAGCAAGGTTTTAGGTGCTCTGGAGTCATTTCGTTGGAAGCTGGTTTTTAAGTGATCTGGTGTCCTTTCATTGGAAGCGGGTTTTTAAGTGCTCTGGTGTCATTTTCTTGCAAGTTGGGTTTTTACATACTTCTCAGACATTTCACTGGAAGCAGGTTTTTTTAAGTGCTCTGGAGTCATTTCTTTGAAGCAGGTTTTTTAAGTGCTCTGAATCATTTGTTTGAATTGGGTTTTTAGTTGCTCTGGAGTCATTTATTCAGAAGCTGGTTTTTAAGTGCTCTGGAGTGATTTCTTTGGAAGCAGGTTTTTAAGTGCTCTGAGTCATTTCCTTGAAGCGGGTTTTTAAGTCTTCTGGTATCCTTTCGTTTTGAAGTAAGTTTTTAAGTGCTCTGAGTCATTTCTTTTGAATCGGGTTTTAAGTACTCAGAGTCCTTTGGTTGGAAGCAGGTTTGTAAGTACCCTGGATTCATTTCGTTGAAACGGTTTTTTATGTGCTCTGAGGTCATTTTTTTGGCAGCGTGTTTTTAAGTATTCTGGTGTCCTTTCTTTGGAAGCGGGTTTTTAAGTCTTCTTGTATCCTTTCTTTGGTAGCAGGTTTTTAAGTGCTCCAGAGTCATTTCTTTGGAAGCAATGTTTTAAGTGCTCTGGAGTCATTTAGTTTATGTAAGCGGTTTTTAAGTGTTCTGGGATCCTTTCGTTGGAAGCAGGTTTTTAAGTGCTCTAGAGTCATTTCATTTGCAGCGTTTTTAATTGCTTTGGAGTCATTTTCGATTTAAACAGGTTTTTACGTGTCTGAGTCATTTCGTTGTAAGCTGGTTTTTATGTGTTCTGGTGTCCTTTCATTGTAAACGGTTTTTAAGTGCTCTGAGTCATTTGTTGGAAGTAGGTTTGTAAGTGCTCTGAGTCATTTCTTAGGGAAGCAAGGTTTTAGGAGCTCTCTGAGTCATTTCGTTGGAAGCAGGTTTTAAGTGCTTTGGGGTCATTTCTTTGGAAGTGGGTTTTAAGTGCTCTGGTGTCTTTACCTTCGGAACAGTTTTTTTTAACTGCTCTGGAGTCATTTTGTTGGTAGCTGGTTTTTAAGTGCTCTAGATCGTTTCGTTGGAAGAGGGTTTTAAGTGCTCTGGAGTCATTTCGTGGAAAGTGGGTTTTTAGTGCTCTGAATCATTTCTTTGAAACGGGTTTTATGTGCTTTGAGGTCATTTCGTTGGAAGCGGGTTTTTAAGTGCTCTGGTATCCTTTCGTTGGAAGCAGGTTTTAAGTGCTCTGGAGTCATTTTGTTGGAAGTGGGTTTTTAAGTGTTCTGGTATCCTTTCGTTGGAAGCGGGTTTTTAAATGTTCTGGTGTCCTTTCATTGAAGCGGGTTTTTAAGTGCTCTGTAGTCATTTCATTGGAAGCAGGTTTTAAGTGCTCTGAGTCATTTCTTTGAAGCAAGTTTTTAGGTGCTCTGAGTCATTTTGTTGGAAGCTGGTTTTTAAGTGATCTGTGTCCTTTCGTTGGAAGCTGGTTTTTAAGTGCTTTGGGGTCATTTTGTTGGTAGTGGGTTTTAAGTGCTCTGGAGTCATTACCTTGGGAACAGATTTTTAAGTGCTCTAGAGACATTTCGTTGGTAGCTGATTTTAAGTGCTCTGGATTCTTTTTTTCGTTAGGCGGGTTTTTAAGTGCTCTGGAGTCATTTCATTGAAAGCAGGTTTTTAGTGCTCTGGAATCATTTCTTTGAAACAGGGTTTATGTACTTTGAGGTCATTTCGTTGAAGCGGGTTTTTAAGTGCTCTGGTATCCTTTAGTTGGAAATAGGTTTTTAAGTGCTCTGGAGTAATTTCTTTGAGGCGGCTTTTTAAGTGCTCTGGAGTTGTTTGTTTGGAAGCA
>JAEOAE010000245.1:0-7500 GCA_036365155.1 Meriones psammophilus
ATTTGCACATCTGGGACATGCTTACATGCCTGGGACACGCTTACCTGCCTGGGACATGTTTACATGCCTGGGACACATTTGCACATCTGGGACATGCTTACATGCCTGGGACATGCTCATATGCCTGGGACATGTTTACATGCCTGGATCATGCTTACATGTCTGTGACAGGCTCACACGCCTGGGATATGTTTACATGCCTGGGACACGCTTACACGCCTGGGAAATGCTTACACATCTGGGACATGCCAAGCGTGGCACATGCTTACATGCCTGGGACATGTTTATATGCCTGGGACCCGCTTACATGCCTGGGACACACTTACATCCTTGCAACATGCTTACATGCCTGGGACACGCTTACATGCCTGGACATGCTTACATGCCTGGGACACGCTTAAATGCCTAGGAGACGCTTACATGCCTAGGACATGCTTACATGCCTGGGACACACTTACATGACTGGACACGCTTACATGCCTGGGACACATTTGCACATCTGGGACATGATTACATGCCTGGGACATGCTTACATGCCTGGGACATGTTTATATGCCTTGGACATGCTTACATGCCTGGGACACGCGAACATGCCTGTTACACACTTACATGCCTGGGACACGCTTATACGCCTGGGACACACTCTCATGCCTCGGACACGCGCACATGCCTGTTACACACTTACATGCCTGGGACACGCTTTACAGGCCTGGGACATGCTAACATGCCTGGAACACACTTACATGCCTGATACACGCTCACACGTCTGGGACATGTTTACATGCCTGGATCATGCTTACATGTCTGTGACAGGCTCACACACCTGGGATATGTTTACATGCCTGGGACATGCTTACATGCCTGGGAAATGCTTACACATCTGGGACATGCCAAGCGTGGCACACGCCATGCTTGGGACACGTTTATATGCCTGAGAGACACTTACATGCCTGGGACATGTTCATATGCCTGGGACACGCTTACATGCCTGGGATATGCTTACATGCCTGGGACACTTAACACATGCCTGGGACACATTTGCACATCTGGGACATGCTTACATGCCTGGGACACGCTTACCTGCCTGGGACATGTTTATATGCCTGGGACACTTACATGCCTGGGACACACGTACATGCCTAGGACATGCTTAAATGCCTGGACATGCTTACATGCCTGATACGCGCTCACACGTCTGGGACATGTTTACATGCCTGGATCATGCTTACATGTCTGTGACAGGCCCACACGCCTGGGATATGTTTACATGCCTGGGACATGCTACATGCCTGGGACACACTTACATGCCTAGGACATGCTAACATGCCTGATACACGCTCACACGTCTGGGACATGTTTACATGCCTGGATCATGTTTACATGTCTGTGACAGGCTCACACGCCTGGGATATGTTTACATGCCTGGGACACGCTTACATGCCTGGGAAATGCTTACACATCTGAGACATGCCAAGCGTGGCACACGCTTACATGCCTGGGACATGTTTATATGCCTGGGACCCGCTTACATGCCTGGGACACACTTACATCCTTGCGACATGCTTACATGCCTGGGACACGCTTACATGCCTGGGAAATGCTTACACATCTGAGACATGCCAAGCGTGGCAGACGCTTACATGCCTGGGACATGTTTATATGCCTGGGACCCGCTTACATGCCTGGGACACACTTACATCCTTGCGACATGCTTACCTGCCTGGGACATGTTTATATGCCTGGGACACGCTTACATGCCTGGGACACACGTACATGCCTAGGACATGCTTAAATGCCTGGACATGCTTACATGCCTGATACACGCTCACACGTCTGGGACATGTTTACATGCCTGGATCATGCTTACATGTCTGTGACAGGCTCACATGCCTGGGATATGTTCACACGCCTGGGACATGCTTACATGCCTGGACACGCTCATATGTCTTGGACATGCTTACATGCCTGGGACATGCTTATACAGCTGGACACGCTTACATCCCTGGAACACGCTTACATGCCTGGGGCACACTTACACATCTGGGATATGCTTACATGCCTGGCACATGCTTACACTTCTGAGACACGCTTACATGCCTGGACATGTTTAGATGCCTGGCACATGCTTACATGCCTGGGACATGCTTACATCCCTGGGGCACACTTACACATCTGGGATATGCTTACATGCCTGGACATGTTTACATGCCTGGCACATGCTTACATGTCTGGGACACGCTTACATCCCTGAGACACGCTTAAATGCCTGGGACACACTTACATGCCTGGGACATGCTCACACGCCTGGCACATGCTTATACTTCTGAGACATGCTTACATGCTTACATGCCTGAGACACTCACCTTTCGGACATGCTTACATGCCTGGGACACGCTTACATGCCTGGGACACATTCACATGCCTAACCATGCTTATACACCTGGGACATGTTTACATGTCTGTTACATGCTTACATGCCTGGACACGCTTACACACCTGTGACACGCTTACATGCTTGGGACAAACACCTGGGACACGCTTACATGCCTGGGACACGCTCACATGCCCGCACATACTTACATGCCTGGACACACATGCCTGGGACACGCTCACATGCCTGGGACATGCTCCCATGCCTGCACATACTTACATGCCTGGACACACATGCCTGGGACACACTCACATGCCTGGGACATGCTTATATGCCTGGACATGCTCACATGCCTGGCGAAAGCTTACATGCCTGGGACACGCTTATGCGCCTGGGACACGCTCACATGCCTGGGACACGCTTACATGCCTGGATATGCTTACATGTCTGGGATAACATGGGAGACTGGGGTGTCCATGTTTGTGGAGTGTGGGAGCCTGGAGGCGGCCATGTTGGTAGCCTGGGATGGACCTTGGGTCGGCCATTTTGGAAAATGGGGGCGGCCATGTTGGCTCCCTGGGGGTGGCCATGTTGGCTCCCTGGGGGCGGCCATGTTGGCTGACTGTGGAGGCGGCCATCTTTGCTCCTGGGGACGGCCATGTTGGCTCCGTGGGGGGCGGCCATGTTTCCTGACTGCGGGGGCGGCCATGTTGGCTGACCGTGATTGCGGCCATCTTGGCTCCCCGGGGGCGGCCATCTTGGCTGACTGGGTGACTTGGAGGCGGCCATGTTGGCTCCCTGTGGGGGCGGCCATGTTGGCTGACTGGGTGACTTGGAGGCGGCCATGTTGGCTCCCTGTGGGGGCGGCCATGTTGGCTGACTGGGTGACTTGGAGGCGGCCATGTTGGCTCCCCGGGGGCGGCCATGTTGGCTGACTGGGTGACTTGGAGGCGGCCATGTTGGCTCCCTGGGGGCGGCCATGTTGGCTGACTGGGTGACTTGGAGGGCCATGTTGGCTCCCAGGGGCGGCCATGTTGGCTGACTGGGTGACTTGAGGCGCCATGTTGGCTCCCTGGGGCAGCCATGTTGGCTGACTGGGTGACTTGAGGCGGCCATGTTGGCTCCCCGGGCGGCCATGTTGGCTGACTGGGTGACTTGGAGGCGGCCATGTTGGCTCCCTGGGGCGGCCATCTTGGCTGACCCGCCCCAACCCGCCCCCCAGGCAGCTCCAGCGCGAGGCCCCCCGCGCCCTGGTCCTCAGCACCGACGACTTCTTCTCCGGCGACGGCGGCGGATACGAGTTCCGGGCGGGCTGCCTGGAGGAGGCGCACGCCTGGAGCCAGCGCAGGGGTGAGCGGGGGGGCGGGAGGAGGGGGAGGATGGGGAGGGGAGGAGGGGAAAAGGAGGGAAGGGAGGAGGAGACGGTGGGGGGGGAAAGGGAGAAGGAAGAGGGGAGGGAGAGAGGAGAGAGGAAGGAGGGGAAGGGTGAAGGGGATGGGGAGGGGAGGAGGGAGAGGGAGGAGGGAAGGGAAGAGGAAGAGGGGAGGAGGATGGGGGAGGAAGAGGGGAAGGAGAGGAGGAGAGGGAAGGGAGGGGAAGAGTGGAAGGGGAGGGGAGGGAGGGAGGAGGAAGAGGGGGATGGGGAGGGAGGAGGGAGAGGGTGGGGGAAAAGGGAGGGGAGAAGGGCAGGGTGGAGGGGAGGGAGGAAAGGGAGGGGGAGAAAAAGGGGAGGGGACAGAGGGAGGGGAGGGAGGGGAGGAGGTAAGGGGAGGAGAGGGTGGAGGGAGGGAGAGGATGGGGAGGGGAGGAGATGGGAGGAGGAAGGAGGGGAGATGGGGAGGGTGGAGGGGAGGGGAAGGGGGAGAGAGGTGGGCGCAGGGGTAGGGTCACGGAGGGGCGGGGGAGAAAGGGGAGGGGACAGAGGGAGGGAGGGGGGAAGAAAAGGGGGAGGGACAGAGGGAGGGGAGGGGAGGAGAGGGTGGGGGAGGAAGAGGATGGGGAGGAGGGGAGGGAAGGAGGGAGGGGGAAAGAGGTGAGAGCGGGGAAGGAGGAGGAGGGAGGAGGAGGGGAGGAAGGGAGGGGGTGGGGGTGGAGGGGGGGGGGGGAAGGGAGGGGGAGAGAGGTGAGAACGGGGTGGGTGGGGGACTTGGGGAAGGAGGGAAGGGGGAGGTGAGTGGGGAGGAGAGGGGAGGGTAAAGAGGACAGTGGGGAGGGGTGGGGGAGGCGGGGAAGGAGGGAGGACGGGGTGGAGGGGGGAGGGGAGGAGTGGGGAGAGGGGGGGAGGGAGGGAGGAGGGAGGGAGGGAGGGAGAGGGGAGGGGAGGGAGGGAGGGGAGGGAGGGGAGGAGGGAGGGGAGGAGGGAGGGGAGGAGGGGCCGGGAGGCGACGGCGCACACGCGTGTCCGTCCGTGTCACGGCGGCGTGACCCCTGCGGGGAGCGGGGCGTCGCCCGTCATCATGGACAACACGAACCTGCAGGCCTGGGAGATGCGGCCCCACGCGCTCATGGTGGGTCCCGTGCGTGCGCGTGTGCACACGTGTGTGCGTGTGCATGAGTGTGTGCTCATGTTTGCATGTGTGTGTGCATGCATGAATGCGTGCATAAATGCGTCTACATGCGTGTGCTTGTGTGTGCATGCATGAATGCATGCATGTGGGTGTGTGTGCATGCATGAATGCGTCTACATGCGTGTGCTTGTGTGTGCATGCATGAATACGTGCATGTGTGTGTGTGCGTGCATGAATGCATGTATGTGTTTGTGTGTGTGCATGACTGTGTGCATGTGTGTCTGTGTATGCGTATTTGTGTGTCTGTGAGCGTGTGTGTGTGTGCTTGTGTGTGTTCGTGCATGAGTGTGTGTGTGCGCGTGTGCATGTGTCTGGGGGCAGGAGTGTCTGTGCACATGTAATTGTTGAAAGATTTTTTTAGTTTATATATGAAACCGGCCCTTCCGCATGCACAGCTGCAGGCGCTTCCTCCTCCTCCTTCCTTCCTTCCCTCCTTCCTTCCCTCCCTCCTTCCTTCCTTCCTTCCTCCTTCTTTCCCTCCTTCCTTCCTTTCCTCCTTCCTTCCCTCCTTCTGTCCCTCCTTCCTTCTGTCCCTCCTTCCTTCCTTCCTTCCTTCCCTTCCTTCCTCCCTCCTTCCTTCCCTCCTCCTTCCTTCCCTCCTTCCTTCCTTCCTTCCTTCCTTCCCTCCCTCCTTCCCTCCTTCCTTCCTTCCTTCCCTCCCTCCTTCCCTCCTTCCTTCCTTCCCTCCCTCCCTCCTTCCTTCCCTCCTTCCTTCCTTCCTTCCTTCCTTCCCTCCCTCCTTCCCTCCTTCCTTCCTTCCCTCCTTCCTTCCTCCTTCCTTCCTTCCTTCCCTCCTTCCTTCCTTCCTTCCCTCCTCCTTCCTTCCCTTCCTCCCTCCTTCCTTCCCTCCTTCCTTCCTTCCTTCCCTCCTCCCTCCTTCCTTCCTTCCTTCCCTCCCTCCTTCCCTCCTTCCTTCCTTCCCTCCCTCCTTCCTTCCTTCCTTCCTTCCTTCCTTCCCTCCCTCCTTCCCTCCTTCCTTCCTTCCTTCCCTCCCTCCTTCCCTCCTTCCTTCCTTCCCTCCCTCCCTCCTTCCTTCCTTCCTTCCCTCCTTCCTTCCCTCCCTCCCTCCTTCCTTCCTTCCTTCCCTCCCTCCTTCCTTCCTTCCCTCCCTCCTTCCTTCCTTCCCTCCCTCCTTCCTTCCTTCCTTCCCTCCTTCCTTCCTTCCTTCCTTCCTCCTTCTTTCCCTCCTTCCTTCCCTCCTTCCTTCCTTCCCTCCTTCCTTCCTTCCTTCCTTCCTTCCTTCCTTCCCTCCTTCCTTCCTTCCTTCCTCCCTCCTTCCTTCCCGCCCTCAATGTCCCTGTTCTCCCCGCCTCTGTCCCAGCAGCTTGAGGCAGTTCAAACTTTTAAGAGAGAGAGAGACAGAGAGGAGAGAGAGAGGGAGGAGGGAGAGAGAGAGACAGAGAGGGGAGAGGGAGGAGGGAGGGAGAAGGAGGGAGGAGAGAACAAGAGAGGGACAGACAGATTACATACATGTATCTCCGATGAACTTTAATACATCTCAACGTCCCTTTGCCCGACCCACGACCTCACACGTGCAACACACCAAACCACACGCGTGTGAACCCCGTGACGCGTGCGCGCGTGCGTTTCCGGCGCAGGCGCTGGAGCCCCGCCACGAGGTCGCCTTCCGGGAGCCCCGACACGCGCTGGAAGTTCCGCGTCCCCGAGCTGGCGAGGTCCCGGCGGGGCTCGAACCCGGGACCCGGGGGCTGACGGGACGCCATTAAAACCGGATTCGAGCGGGGCCTCGCGGTCGGTCGGTTCGTTTCCCGCCCGACGGCGGCGCCGGGGGAGGCCGCGGGTTCGAGTCTGGCCTGGTCCGTGGAGCGAGGCTGCGGGCTGCGGGTTCGAGGCAGCTGGTTTGAGGCTGTGGGTTGTGGGTTCGAGGATGCGGGTTCAAGGCTGTGGGTTGAGGGTTCGAGTCCGGCTTGGTCCAAGGAGCGAGGCCGAGGGTTGCGGGTTCGAGGCTGGCCAGGCGTCCACGGGAGGAAGGGAAGGAGGAAGGGAAGGAGGGAAGGAAGGAGGAAGGAAGGAAGGAAGGAGGGAGGGAAGGAAGGAAGGAGGAAGGAGGGAGGGAAGGAAGGAGGGAAGGAGGAAGGAAGGAGGGAGGAAGGAAGGAGGGAAGGAAGGAGGGAAGGAAGGAAGGAATGAGGGAAGGAAGGAAGGAAGGAAGGAAGGAGGGAAGGAAGGAGGGAAGGAAGGAGGGAAGGAAGGAGGGAAGGAAGGAAGGAGGGAAGGAAGGAGGAAGGAAGGAAGGAAGGAGGGAAGGAAGGAGGGAAGGAAGGAAGGAAGGAAGGAAGGAAGGAGGGAAGGAGGGAAGGAAGGAAGGAAGGAAGGGAGGGAAGGAGGAGGAAGGAAGGAAGGAAGGAGGGAGGAAGGAGGAAGGAAGGAAGGAAGGAAGGAAGGAGGGAAGGAGGGAAGGAGGAAGGAAGGAAGGAAGGAGGGAGGAAGTAGGAGGAAGGAAGGAAGGAAGGAAGGAAGGAAGGAGGGAAGGAAGGAAGGAAGGAAGGAGGGAAGGAGGGAAGGAAGGAGGGAAGGAAGGAGGGAAGGAAGGAAGGAAGG
>JAEOAE010000245.1:12500-20000 GCA_036365155.1 Meriones psammophilus
CACGCGATCACGTCATGGACTGTCATGGGACCATTTCCCAGATCGTCATGCGATCATGTCCCAGGTCGTCCTGTGACCCCAGGCGATCGCTTCACGGATCGTCACGTGATCGTTTCATATCATGTGATCATCTCCCAGATCATCATCATGCGATCATGTCCCAGGTCGTCCTGTGACCCCATGCGATCGCGTCCCGGATCGTCACGTGCTCATTTCACAGATCATGTGACCATGTGATTATTTCTCGGATCGTCATGTGAACACGTGACCATTTCCGAGAACGTCATCTGATCGTGTCAGAGATCGTCATGGGATCATGTCAGAGATCGTCATGTGATCACCTCACAGCACATCATGTGATCACGTCAGATATCGTCATGTGATCACGTCAGAGATCATCATGTGACCACATCAGAGATCGTCATGTGATCACCTCACAGCACGTCATGTGATCATGTCAGTGATCGTCATGTGACCATGTCAGTGATCGTCATGTGATCATGGCACAGATCGTCACGTGATGATGTGATCCCCGGAGGAATCATCATCCCATGACAGAGCATGTTCCAGCTGCTCTGATCCTCTGACAGGTCACGGATCGATTTCCGGATCATGTGATCACGTCACACGGACCTCGGGGAACCCAACAACCGGGGGAGGAGGGGAGGGGACGGGAGGGAAGGAGGAGGAGAAGGAGGAGGAAGAGGAGGAAGGAGGAGGAGGAGGAGGGAGGAGGAGGAGGAGGAGGAGGAGGAGGAGGAGGAGGAGGAGGAGGAGGAGGAGGAGGAGGAGGAGGAGGAGGAGGAGGAGGAGGAGGAGGAGGAGGAGGGAGGAGGAGGAGGAAGAGGAGGAGGAGGAGGAGGAGGAGGAGGAGGAAGAGGAGGAGGAGGAGGAGGAGGAGGAGGAAGAGGGAGGAGGAGGAGGAAGAGGAGGAGGAAGAGGAGAAGGAGGAGGAGAAGGAGGAGGAGGAGGAAGAGGAGGAGGAGGAGGAGGAGGAGGAGGAGAAGGAGGAGGAGGAGGAGGAGAAGGAGGAGGAGGAGGAGGAGAAGGAGGAGGAGGAGGAGGAGGAAGAGGAGGAGGAGGAGGAAGAGGAGAAGGAGGAGGAGGAGGAGGAGGAGAAGGAGGAAGAAGAGGAAGGAGGAGGAGGAGGAGGAGGAGGAGGAGGAGGAGGAGGAGGAGGAAGAGGAGGGGGGAGGAGGAGGAGGGCGGGAAGTCACAGGCGCTCACCCTCGGGGCTGCAGGTGAAGGGCCCCAGGCGGGTCCTCTTGCTCCCCGCGCTCTCCGTGCTCCCCGCCGTCCCGGGGGAGGCGCTCGGCAGGCTCCTCTTGCTGGGGGGCTGCCCTGAGGGCGGAGCAGCCGTAACCTGCGTCATCCTCCTGCCGCGGGCCCTGGGAGCGCCTCAGGGAGCACCCCTCCCGCCCCCTCCCGCCCCCCGGGTGCTCACAGGGCGGGTCCTTGCGTCTCCTCTTCGGGGCCCCCGGGCCAGGGTGGCCCGGGCTCGTCCGCTCTCCGTGCTCCCCGTCCTCTCCGTGCTCCCGGTCCTCTCCGTGCTCCCGTCCTCTCCGTGCTCCTTGTCCGAGGTCCTTCCGGGAGGGGACGCCCCGGAGGCCGCCGGGGCCGCGGCCCGGGGGGGGCGGCGTCCCGGGAGCACCCGGGGCCGGGGGAGCACGGTGGCGGGGGCGGCGGGGGCCGCGGCTGGTCCAGGAGGGCCCTGGCGCGGCTCAGGGCGCGGGGGGACACGGTCACTCTCCGGCCTCCGGCCGTGCTGAAGCCCCGGAAGGGCCCGGGGGGCGGGGGAGGGCGCGGGCGCCCGGGGCCGCCGCTCCCGGGGCCGCCGTCCTCCCGCTCCTCCCCCGGGGTGCTCCCCGGGGCCCCGTCCAGCAGCCGCCTGGCCCGGGCCAGGGCCTGGGGCTGGACTCGAACCGGCCTCCCTCCGGCCGTGACGAAGCCGCGGGGAAACTGAGGCCGGGGCGGGTCCTCCCCTCCTCCCCGTCCTCCCTCTCCTCCTCCGCCGCCGCCAGCAGCCGCCTGGCCTGGGCCAGGGCCTCGGGCGGGACTCGAACCGGCCTCCCGCCGGCCGTCCGGAAGCCCGTGGGGACGCCGGGCCTCGCCCCTGCCCGGTCCTCCCCGGGGTCCTCCTCCTCCTCCTCCTCCTCGGCCCTCATGGCCTCCAGGCACGTCAGGTCGGACACGCCGTCCGCCCCGGGGTCACCGCGGCCCTGGGTGGCCCCGGGCGGGGGCGGGGCGACCCCCGGGGGGGCGGGGGCCGGGGCGGGGGGAGCAGCATCCGGGACTGTATCCACGTCAGCATCCGTGAGGCCCGTGGTCCAGCCAGCATCTTCCCTGAGGCCCGTATCCATGGCAACAGCATCCTTGAGGCCCGTATCCATGGCAACAGCATCCTTGAGGCCCGTATCCACGGCAAAAGCATCTCTAAGGCCCGTATCCATGGCAACAGCATCCCTGAGGCCCGTATCCATGGCAACAGCATCCCTGAGGCCTGTATCTATGGCAACAGCATCCCTGTGGCCCGTATCCGTGGCAACAACATCCTTGAGGCCCGTATCCATGGCAACAGCATCCGTGAGGCCCATGGTCCAGCCAGCATCTTTCCTGAGGCCCGTATCCATGGCAACAGCATCCGTGAGGCCCGTGGTCCAGCCAGCATCATCTGTGACTGCATCCAAGTCAGCATCCGTGAGGCCTGTATCCGTGTCAGCATCCGTGAGGCCCGTGGTCCAGCCAGCATCTTCCCTGAGGCCCGTATCCATGGCAACAGCATCCCTGAGGCCCGTATCAATGGCAACAGCATCCCTGAGGCCCTTATCCATGGCAACAGCATCCGTGAGGCCCGTATCCGCGTCACCATCATCATCCGTGAGGCCTGTATCCATGGCAACGACATCCCTGAGGCTTGTATCCGTGGCAACAGCATCCGTGCAGCCCGTGGTCCAGCCAGCATCCTCCCCAAGACCCGTATCCCTGGCAACAGCATCTGTGCGGCCCGTATCCGTGGCAACAGCTTGCCCGAGGCCCGTGGTCCAGCGAGCATCCTCCCCGAGACCCGTATCCCTTGCGACAGCATCCCCGAGGCCCGTATCCTTGGTAACAGCATCCGTGCGGCCCGTGGTCCAGCCAGCATCCTCCCTGAGGCCCGTATCCCTGGCAACAGCATCAGTGAGGCCTGTATCCTTGGCAACAGCATCCCTAAGGCCCGTATCCTTGGTAACAGCATCCGTGCGGCCTGTGGTCCAGCCAGCATCCTCCCTGAGGCCCGTATCCCTGGCAACAGCATCAGTGAGGCCTGTATCCTTGGCAACAGCATCCCTAAGGCCCGTATCCTTGGTAACAGCATCCCTGCGGCCCGTGGTCCAGCCAGCATCCTCCCTGAGGCCCGTATCCCTGGCAACAGCATCCCCGAGGCCCGTATCCGTGGCAACAGCATCCCCGAGGCCCGTGGTCCAGCCAGAATCCTCCCCGAGGCCTGTATCCTTGGCAACAGCATCCTCGAGGCCCGTATCCGTGGCGACAGCATCCCCGAGGCCCGTATCCGTGGCGACAGCATCCCCGAGGCCCGTGGTCCAGCCCGCATCCTCCCGGAAGAGCCGGGCGGCCGCCCTGAGGGCCTCGGCGGACACGCGGATGGCCGAGCCCCGGGCGGAGCGGAACCCCGCCCAGGGGCCCCCTCGGCCCGGGGCGTCCGCGGGTTCGAGGCCGGCGCCCGCGGGTTCGAGGCCAGTGATGGCGGGTTCGAGGCCGGCGTCTGCGGGTTCGATGCCGGCGTCTGCGGGTTCGAGGCCAGTGATGGCGGGTTCGAGGCCGGCGCCCGGGGGTTCGAGGCCCGGGGCGCCCGCGGGTGACGCTGGACCCGGCCGGGCGGGGCGGTGGGGAGGACGGCGGCGGCTCCGGGAGGGGGGCGCGGGGACGGCCGAACCTGAGGGGCAGAGTCCACACCGGGGGACCCGTGAGGGCCTCGACCTTGGGTCCCTCCCCCGTGCTCCCGTCTACACCGGGGCCCCCTCCCCCGTGCTCCCGTCTCCACCCGGGATCCCCTTCCCCGTGCTCCCGTCTACCCCGGGGATCCCTCCCCCGTGCTCCCGTCCACACCACCCCACCCCTCCGTGCTCCCGTCTACACCGGGGCTCCCCTCCCCCCGTGCTCCCGTCCACACCACCCCCTGGGGCCCACTCCCCCCGTCCTCCCATCTACACCCTCCCCCCCAGGGCCCCCTCCCCCCGTGCTCCCGTCCACACCATCTACACCACCCTGGGTACCTCCCCCGGTGCTCCCGTCTATACCTGGGCTCCTCCCCCGGTGCTCCCGTCTACACCCGGGATCCCCTTCCCCGTGCTCCCACCTACGCCCGGGATCCCCTCCCCCTGGTGCTCCCGTCTACACCCGGGATCCCTCTCTCCGTGCTCCCAGATACACCCGGGACCCTTTCCCCGTGCTCCCGTCTACACTGGGGGCCCCCTCCTCCATGCTCCCGTCCACACCGCCTCCCCCTGGGGCTCCCTCCCCCGTGCTCCCGCCTCCCCCTGGGGCTCCCTCCCCCGTGCTCCCGCCTCCCCCATTACCTGGCGCGTCCAGGGTCCCGACGGTGTAGACGAAGCGGGTCCTCGGGGCCCGGAGCGCGGCCAGCAGCCCCGGACGGGAGGACCCCGGTGGGGAGGAGCCCGGAGGGGGCGGGGGCGGGGCCGGGGCCGGGGGAGGCCGCAGCGGATCCTCCCGCCCCGCGGGGGGCGCCCGGGGCCCCCGAGGATGTCCCCAGTGTGGTCCGGGGCCCGCGGGCCGGAGGGTCCAGCCTGGCCTCCTCCGTCCTGTCCATCACAGGCTCCACCTCCTCCATCTCGTCCATCATCTCCTCCATCTTGTCCATCTTGTCCTCCATCTTGTCCATCATCTCCTCCATCTTGTCCATCTTGTCCTCCATCTTGTCCATCATCTCCTCCATCTTGTCCATCTTGTCCTCCATCTTGTCCATCATCTCCTCCATCTTGTCCATCTTGTCCTCCATCTCGTCCATCATCTCCTCCATCTCGCCCATGTTCTCCTCCATCTCGTCCATGTTCTCCTCCATCTCGTCCATGTTCTCCTCCATCTCGTCCATGTTCTCCTCCATCTCGTCCATGATCTCCTCCATCTCGTCCATGTTCTCCTCCATCTTGTCCATCTTCTCCTCCATCTTGTCCATCATCTCCTCCAACCTCTTCATCTCCTCCATGTTCTCCCCCATCATCTCCATCCTGGCCTCCATCTTGTCCATCATCTCCTCCAACCGCTCCATCCGCTCCATCTTCTCCTCCATCATCTCCATCCCGGGCTCCACCTCCTCCATCATCTCCATCCTGGCCTCCGTCTTGTCCATCATCTCCATCTTCTCCTCCACCTTCTCCATCCCGGACTCCATCCTCTCCATCTCCTCCTCCATCCTCTCCATCTCCTCCACTTTTTCCATCCCAGGTTCCATCTTCTCCATCCTGTCCTCCATCTTCTCCAACCTCTCCAACCCAGACTCCATCATCTCCATCTTCTCCATCCCAGATTCCATCTCCTCCATCATCTCCATCCTCTCCTCCACCTTCTCCATCCCGGACTCCATCTCCTCCATCATCTCCTCCATCCTCTCCTCCATCTTCTCCATCCCGGACTCCATCTCCTCCATCATCTCCTCCATCTTCTCCATCCCAGATTCCATCTCCTCCAACCTCCCCATCCTGTCCCCCAACCTCTCCATCTCCTCTAACCTCTCCATCCTGTCCTCCATCTCCTCCACTTTCTCCATCCTGGATTCCATCTCCTCCATCCTCTCCATCCTCTCCTCCAACCTCTCCATCCCAGACTCCATCATCTCCATCCCAGACTCCATCATCTCCATCCCAGACTCCATCTCCTCCTCCATCCTCTCCTCCATCCCAGTCTATATCTTCTCCATCTCCTCCAACCTCCCCATGCTCTCCTCCATCTTTTCCATCCTCTACTTCATCTCCTCCATCCTTTTCTCCATCCCAGCCTCCATCTTCTCCATCTCCTCCAACCTCCCCATGCTCTCCTCCATCTTTTCCATCCTCTACTTCATCTCCTCCACCCCAGCCTCCATCTTCTCCATCCCAGTCTAGATCTTCTCCATCTCCTCCAACCTCTCCATCTTCTCCTCCACCATCTCCTCCATCCTCTCCATCTCCTCCTCCACCATCTCCTCCATCCTCTCCATCTTCTCCTCCACCATCTCCTCCATCCTCTCCATCTTCTCCTCCACCATCTCCTCCATCCTCTCCATCTTCTCCATCCTTTTCTCCATCTTCTCCTCCACCATCTCCTCCAACCTCTCCATCCCAGCCTCGATCTTCTCTATCCCAGTCTATATCTTCTCCATCTTCTCCTCCATCATCTCCATCTCCTCCTCCACCATCTCCAACCCAGCCTCCATCTTCTCCATCCTTTTCTCCATCTTCTCCATCCCAGTCTATATCTCCTCCATCTTCCCCATCCTCTCCTCCACCATCTCCTCCATCCTCTCCATCTTCTCCATCCTTTTCTCCATCTTCTCCTCCACCATCTCCTCCAACCTCTCCATCCCAGTCTATATCTTCTGCATCTCCTCCTCCATCCTCTCCTCCATCTCCTCCTCCACCATCTCCTCCAACCTCTCCAACCCAGCCTCCATCTTCTCCATCCTTTTCTCCATCTTCTCCTCCGTCCCAGTCTATATCTCCTCCATCCTTTCCTCCACCCCCTCCTCCGTCCTCCCCATCTTCTCCTCCACCACCTCCTCCGTCCTCTCCATCTTCTCCTCCACCATCTCCTCCATCCTCTCCACCCCAGCCTCCATCTTCTCCATCCCAGCCTATATCTTCTGCATCTCCTCCACCATCTCCTCCAACCTGTCCATCCCAGTCTATATCTTCTCCATCTCCTCCATCCTTTTCTCCATCTTCTCCTCCATCATCTCCTCCAAACTCTTCATCCCAGCCTCCATCTCCTCCATCTCCTCCTCCATCATCTCCATCTCCTCCATCATCTCCTCCATCTTCTCCTCCATCATCTCCTCCATCTTCTCCATCATCTCCTCCATCTTCTCCATCATCTCCTCCATCTTCTCCATCATCTCCTCCATCTCCTCCATCATCTCCTCCATCTTCTCCATCATCTCCTCCATCTTCTCCATCATCTCCTCCATCTTCTCCATCATCTCCTCCATCTTCTCCATCATCTCCTCCATCTTCTCCATCTTCTCCATCATCTCCATCATCTCCTCCATCATCTCCTCCATCTCCTCCTCCTCCTCCTCCGTCCTCCCGGAAGATCCTCTTCCTGCTCCTGCTGGCCCCGGGCGGGTCCCCCGAGGCCGCCCCGGGCCCTGTGGAAACCGACGGGGTCAGGGGTCAAGGGGCGGGGTCCCGCGGTCCCCGGGAACCGTCCCCCCCCCCGGCGGGGGCGTCACCCGGGTGGGGACAATGATGGCGGCGACGGGGACCCCGGGGGGGGGGACGACACTCA
>JAEOAE010001769.1:0-21327 GCA_036365155.1 Meriones psammophilus
ACAAGACTCATAGAATGTTTATGTTTTTGTCCTTCAGTCTCTGTGCTCCCCTATGAGCTCAGTTGACTCAGTGGACCATGATCTTGTTGTGTCCTTGATATCTCGGTTCTACAATACATATTCCCTTATTTGTGGGGTTTCCCTGGATACATCATTGTGTTTGGTTGTGGGTCTCTGCATCTGCTCCCATCAGATGCCAGGTGATGTCTCTCTGATGACAACTGGGCTAGGCACTCATCTATGATTATAGCAGAGTATCTTTCATTGACATTTTTGCCTGTCATGTTTACAGATATCGTGTGTCTCTAGGATATCTTGACTCTGGTTCATAGTAATCCAGGCAGTGTCAGGCTTGGACTTCCTCTCATGGTGTTGGCCTCAATGTGTTTTCTGGAGTATATTTCATATTATTTGTTTGGGGTTTTCCTTCTAGTATCTTCTGTAGGGCTGGATGGCTGCATATATATACTGGGTATAGTAATCTGGGTTGGCATAGGTGGTCTCTTAGTGTCTGTGATATCCACCCAGGCCCTTCTGGCTTTCATATGCACTGCTGAGAATCTAGTGTGATTCTGATAGGTCTACTTATTACTTTAATGATGTTTTGGTATTAGCAGTGTCATGCATAGAACAGTTAATTTTCATGGTGTCATCCCCATATAAAATAGAATCTCCATAACCTAAGAAAATGAAAAATGAACACAAACTTTAATGTGTTTTGAGAAATTGAGACAAAGAAGAGACTAATTTGAGGTAAAAATAAACTATATATAAATGCTGCAAAAATTAAAATACTTGTAATTCAAATATGATATTTTAGAATGTAACTGCATCAAAAAAAGTTAATTCCTAGTCCATCAATATACCCAAAAAGTTATGTAGCAGTTTGACTTTGCATGATGATGAATATTTTCTATAACTCCCCATATGTCAATTGCTGTTGTTTAAGTGATTTCTGAATGAATTACATAACATTATTAAAAGCAGAAAATTTGGTAGTTCTAGGTGAAAGATAATTATATGCATAGTTTATTTTCCCTCTAACTCTCTCTTTATAGAAATGGATTTATGAGAATGGTTTACAATCTGTGAGTCAATTAATTCAACAGTGGATGGCTAAAAATGGAAAATCAAGGAATCTATTAGTGGCATAGTCCATTTGGCTAGTTGGCGCAACTCATCTTCAAATACACGAAATCCTCAAGAAGAAGGTTCTATAGTCAATGAAGAAATAGACTTGCTACCTAAGCAAAAGTGAACAGGAAAAGAGTAAAATATTCCTTCTTCCATGTTCTTGTATAGGTTTCCAGTAGAAGATGAGGCAAAGGTGAGTGGTTGGTTTTGCAGTATGAAGATACGGATTAAAGGTGTGTTTTCAGCCTTACAGATTCAAAAGAAAGTAGAAGACTACTTCAAATAAGGAAGAGTACTTCACAATTGTGTCCTTAATTTGGGTGTTTTGCTTAATTCCATATGCAGTCAAGTTAAAAACCAAGACTCATGATCATACCTCTTTTCACCTTGAAAGATAATCATATCTCCTCTTTACATTAATTTCCAAATGAAAAGAATAACCTGGTCATAGTAATGCCTAAAAATAATTTAATGACACAGAGTACAATAGCAGACAAATTACATATTTATCCTGATCATAATTGAAGCTAACATTATATAACTGTCCTTCAAATACCGTCCAGGTTAGAAACAACAAACTCCAGGTTAGAAACAACTCTCCACCCGCTGGGCCTCCACAACACCTCCCTTGTAGGGCACCCACATTAAGCACAAGGATTCACCTCCCACCTGCTACGTGTGTGCAGGGTCCCTAGGCCCAGACCAAGCATGCTCCTTATTTGATGGCTCAGTCTCTGCAAGCCCCCTGGGGGCTGAGTCAGCTGTTTCTGTTGGTCTTCTTGTGAGGTTCCTCGCACCTCGATGGCCTTCATCTTTTCCCCAAAACTTACTCAGGATCCCTAGAGCTCTGCACCTTTCTTAGGTGCAAGTCTGAGCATCTGTCCAAGATCATTTCTGGCTGGAGTCTCTGAGACAATGGTCAGGTTAGGGTCCAGGCAATGGGGTTTTACAGTCCCAATTCTGGGCGTTCTCAATGCGGTCAAATATCGTCCAACAGAGCCTGATATTCTTCTTCCGTGAGAGGAGCCTCGAGTGTTGGTTCGATCTGCTCCCATGGTACATCTGGGTCCAGAGTGGCTGGTCCCTGTTCCTCTTCCACTGTTCTCACCTGTTGCTCCAGGAAGAGCTGGACAGGGCAGGTGTCGCTGGATTCTGGGTAGGCCTCTGTGAAGAAGGTGAGCTCGGGTCTTGACATCAAGGCTTCTGCACACTGGCCTCCTGCAGAACCCGATGTCAACAAACTGTCCCAGGAAGCCTCCTCCTCAATGCAACACGATGCTCCAGGAGCCTTTTCCGGGCCAGGAGAGGCAGGCAGGTCCTCACCTTTAGCTGTGCTCCCTCCAGCGTGGCCTTTCTGCCTGGCCTTTCTGTTCTGGAACCATATGTGGACGGTGTCCTCAGGCAAACCTGTGCTCAGTGCCAGTTGCACCCTCGTGGCATAGTCTGGAGATGGAGAGATCTCAAAAGCTTGCACTAGCATGCTGATCTGTGCTGGACTAAGCGCGTTGAGGCCTTCTCCGTTCTGAGGCAGGCCTCTTGCTTGTTGTACCCTGGCGACAAGCTTTTCAGGAGAGGCTGTTGGGAGGCTTCATGGCTGGAGCCTGCGGTGGTCTGCTTTGAGGTCTTCCTCGACATGCCAGTTCTAGTTCTGCGGTTTTGAAACCACATGCGGATGGAGGACTCTGGAACTCAATTCCCTGGCCAGTTCCTGCCTGGTCCTGAAGCTCGGGTAAGGTGTCTTGGCGAAAACTGAGAGCAAGACCTCCTTCTGCTTGGCCTGCCAAACAGTCTTTTGGCCGCGGGATGTCTTTGCCGTGCTGCAGCCACCCACATCTGCCTGATCTTCCATCCTGCGAGGACACTTTGACAGGAGTTCTTCCTCTCCAGTGTGTACTGAGAACAACACCTAGGAAAGTGCAGACTATGGCAAATGCGTAAAGGGGTCCGCTGCTCACCCTTAAATACCGACCTGAGGCCCCACCCACTCCCTCGAGGCCTCAATTACAGGCCAAACCGTGGGCGCTCTTCTGCTTCAAACTGTGAAACCCTTCCTTCCTCCTGCGAATTTTCCCATATCCCACCCTAAAGCAGCCTTTCCAGAAACAGTTGACCTTGCGTTCTACCCAAATTCCACTGCTTAGCTCACAGTACGCACCTGTGTTGGAACACAAGGAGTTTGAGGGGAGAGTCTAAGGCCACGGCTTCTGATGATCGGGCAGGAGAAGAGGCATAAGCCAGGAGCAGTCTTTGCCTACTTTAACAAGGTCATTCATTCAGCTCTGGCTGATGCTCAAGGAGGAACGTGGCTAGAACAGATCTTGCACTCTGTGTGTGCCGTCTGCCTTAAGTTCCTTTCAGCTCCAGTCTCTCGGTGTATGATTTCAACAATCTAAATATGGTTAGGACCCTGCAAGTCTAAGCATTTGGGCAAAAGTAGACTCATCCTCCAGAAAGACTCCTGGAATTATTTCTGAATTTCTCCTTCAGTGGCAGGCCACAGAAGGTGTCAAGTTCCCTCTTGGTTCCTCTGGTTCCACCTATTTAATCCACCATACACTTTGTCCAACTGGAGATATTTTACAGATTCCTAGAAACTGTATGAATCTTCAGAAGCACACATTGTGGATCCCAAGACTTTTGGGAGAGGATACTGAAGTCATTTCCTTCATTTCAGGAACAACATTTGTTGCTGCCATTAATTTGGATCTCTGATCATTAGGCAGTGTTTTCCAGAACACACAATTTCGGTACTGCCAAATGTGCCTGTTGTTCTTCAGGGTGTGGCTTTGCCCTAGATGGAGAGAACAGTAACAGCTGAGCAGTTCTAACCCTGCCTTATTTTTGCATCTCATGTTTTACATGTGCCATAATTTTAACTTTTTCCTTGCAGTCCCCATCAACAGTAACTGGGTGTACAATAGATACTGTAGAAATTATTCTGCTTCTTCCAGAGATCCGCTTTACCATCCCTGAATACACAGGTCCATAAACATCTCTATTTCCATTGTGACATACAACTCTTTCCGATAGGGTCAGAGGTTTATCTGCAGCCAGATGCAAAGCTGCGCTGCTGCATGCAGTGGTGTGTATCAAGTCTAAAATGCTCAGTTGATATTTTCCTACCTGCCTAGTACCTCATTGCTGCCTGATGGGAGACAGCTCGTATTGTTGCATGAAGGGTCTAACCCTGACAGGCCCCTCTGTTGGTTTCCTGATGGCAAGAGGTTAGCCTGTAGATCCCTCTCTCGAGCAGTCATCCCTAGACCTGTGCTTTCCCTTGCCACAGCTTCCATGAAACCGGGAACCTTTGCATTCCCTTGGGCCAAAATCTGCTTGTTCCCTTCTGTGAGTAAAGGCACAACTTGCCTCTGTGTTAACACACCTCTATTTTGCATTCTAGAGATTTTAACCTCACAGTTCTTTTGGTAAATTCCTGGATTCACCCAAAATAGCACACGGGTGTTTTGAGAACTGGGAACTCTAGCTGTAGCTAGTCCTGTGTGGCGGCATGATGCTCTTGAGAGCCAATAGCAGTTGTCTCTCTTAATCATTCATCTCTTGGGGCTGCTCCTCCTTTTCATGCTCTAAATGCTTTAGTACATGTGGTATTTGCAGTATCATGTGCCAATAATTGCATCAGTGCTTATCTGGTGTCAGTCTGGTACTGCCCTCTTTAGAGCTGAACCCAATCTCTGTATGAAGTTGGTGAACAGTCTTCTCCAGGGCCTTGAATTACCTTACTGAATGAGGCGGTTGTTTTGCACAGGCTCCTAAACAGATCCCTGCACCCTTAACACTGCAACATGACATTATTCAGTGACTTCATCATCAGAACAAATGAGGGACCACCTGGGAATGAGAAAAACAACTGTGATTATTTGAATTAAAGCCAGGTGCTGATAGCTCTTGAAGGGCGGGGTGAACTGTTCTGAGAAACAACCAGCTGTAAAGTATAGAGCAAAAGTGATTTGATTTTCAGGCATAAAAACCCTGTGCTTTGCATGTTCAGGCTCATGTCCTGTCTTTGGAGGTGCGACCTATCTCGACAGCAATAAAACCTTTTGCTATTGCATTGAGTTGTGGTCTGTGAGTGTTCCTGTGAAGGGCACAATCCTGAGCTCCTGAGCAGTGAGACTCCAGGTCTTACATTTTGGTGCGTTGCGCGGAAAACAGCATGCCCTTCCTTAACCCTCAACAGACTGGGCTCAGAGGTCGAGCTCGGAACAGGTTAGTCTGATTTCTGGTATACCACTGTTTCTCTTTAGTCACCTATCTGGACCTTTTTGGTCATCTGCTCAGTCACTGGGATCGACATATTTGTCAGAATATTGATTGACTGGGAACTGGAGGACATTCAGATTCCATTTGGGAGGCTAGGTCTGGGATGGTCTTCCTCCCATCCGTTTCTCTTCAGAGACAGCTGCTGTGAGGCAGCCTCTCAATCAAATTCTGTGGTACCACCCATAAGGGTGTCCTTGTCAAATTGCCTGTCTTGTTCTTTTTGTCTCTATCATTGTTGCTTCTTTGACTTTCTTGATGGATGACTTTATTATAGGACAGGCTGTGACTATCATGTCTTGGAGGTGAGATACAAGGCACATCTTTCTTTGAATATGTCCTATTCTCACACCAGCCCACGTGGGATGATTGCCAGCAACTCTTGCAGGCCCTTTTGACTAGTGAGGAAGGAGGCGGGTCCTCCTTTAGGGAAGAAAGACTGTGCCAGGAAAGGACAGGTGGCCTTCCATCCTCCTAATGAGATTGATGATGGCTTTCCCTCACCCACCCCAACTGGGATTACAAGCGTATCCGGAGGTAGGGAATGCCTGCAGGTCTACCGCCAGACTCTAATATCATGTGTCCATGGGGCGCTCAAAAGCCCACCAATTTGATGAAGGTAAGAGAGATGGTTCAGTAGCCAGATGAATCTCCCACAGCCTTTCTTCAATGGCTGATGGAGGCATATAGCTGGTTTACACCTTATGACCCTACCTCAGATGAGCATAAGGCAATGGTGACTATAATCTTTATAGACCAGTCAGCCACAGATATTTGTAGAAAACTCCAGAAAATAGGGGTTTACAGGAAAAGTCGTTAAAGGATTTAGTGCAGGTAGCAGAAAAGGTTTTTTGGCGGGAGCTGAAAAAGAGAAAGAGGAAAGGAAGCAAAAAGAGCAGGAAGTGAGAGAAAGAGAAAGGATAAGAGGCAAGACAGAAAGTTGACTAAGATCCTGGCCACCACAGTGCAGTCATAATGATAGGGAGAGAGTTCCTGGAAATCAGAGGGGCCCTCTGTCTAAGGATCAGTGTGCCTATTGCAAGGAGAAAGGACACTGGATCCAGGATTGTCCCAAAAGGAAGATGAAGCCCTACACCTAGACCTGGTGCACCTCCAGGCCACCAATCCCCAGGTAACTCAACTCCAATATGTGGACGATATACTATTAGCAGCAGATTGTAAAGAAAGTTGTTTTGATGCCACCGACCAGCTGTTGCAAGAGATGGGTGAGCTCAGCTACAGCGAAAAACTCCCATCCTGCAGGTCAGTTATCTGGGATATATATTAAAGAGGAAAGAGATGGCCTTGGAGGCTAGAAAAGAGACTGTATTTCATATTCCCCCTTCAGGGACTACTGAACAGCTGAGGAAATTTTCAGTACAGCAGGGTTTTGCTGGCTGTGGATTCGGGATTTGCCAAGATGGCAGCCCTTCTGCATGCCCTTACAAGGGCAATGACTCTTTCATCTGGGGACAGGATGAACAAGCTGCATTTGATAATATCAAACAAGCCTTAATATTGGCTCCAGCTTTGGGACTCCCTGATGTAACCAAACCCTTCCATCTCTATGTGGCTGAGAATCAGGGAATGGTCAATGGGGTGCTAACACAGAAAATTGGACCCTGGAAAGACCGGTAGCCTATCTATCCAAAACACTTGATTCAGTAGTGGCAAGATGGCCAACCTGGCTGGCAATAATAGAAGCAGTGGCGGCACTAGTATAACATGCAGACAAATGACTCTGGGACAGGACCTCACCATCTGTGCTCCTCATGCCCTTGAGAGTGTCATAAGGCAGCCACCTGATTGATGGCTCATGAATGTCCACATGACACAATGCCAGGCCTTGCTCTTGAATAATGATAGAGTCATCTTTACTCTGGCTACAAGGCTAAACCCAGCCACCATATTGCAGGATCCAGAAATCCAGCCCCTGGAGCATGATTGTTTGCAGGTTCTAGCAGAGGAACAGGGATTGCAAAAGGAATTGAAAGATCAGCCTCTGCCCAATGCCGAGGTAACATACTGTATGGATGGGATCAGTTTTTTGAGAACAGGAAGGGAAAGGCAGGGGCAGCTGTAGTAGATGGACATAAGGTAATATGGGCCCAGGCGTTGCCAGAGGGCACATCTGTTCAGCGAAGCTGAATTGATTGCTTTAACCTAGGCATTAGCTCTGGAAAGGGCAAAAAGATAAACATCTACACTGATAGTTGGTTTGCCTTACCAACAGCCCATGAGCTCAGGGCCATCTATCAGCAGAGGCCTGCTAACATCAGCCAGTAAAGAGATAAAAAATAATAACAAGATTTTGGCTTTGCTCAATGCCTAGTTGCTGCTGGACAAGGTAAGCATTATTCATTGCCCAGGACATCAGAGGGGACTTCCAGGGCAGCAAGGGGGAATAATGTGGCTGATCAGGAGGCTAAAGCAGCTGCTAGAGAAACTCTGTCCCAGTGGTACTAACTGCTGAACTGCCCAGAGAAGAATGACTAAACTACTCAGAAAGTGACTTAAAGTTAATGTGGCAAAAAAGGGAATATTTGACACTGACTTGGGGGCATGGATAAACTCAAAGGTAAGATCATTCTACCCCAGGAAGATGCTGAGAGATTAATAACTCAAATGTATAAATGGACTCACTTGAGGGCAAAGGGGTGGCTGAAGTTGCCCGCCAATCCCAGTACCGAATACTAAACCTCACCACCTTGACTGGGTGAGTGACTAGGACGTGTGAACCTTGCCAGTGTGTAAACATAGGTGAGAGTTTCCAGAGCCCAGGAAGCCGCTGAGAGGAACTGTGGCAGACTTTTTGGAGTTAATGGCAAATTTGGTGTTAATGGCATCTGAGCAGTGTAACCCTGCCTCTTAACTTTGGCTATTTTTCAAAGTCCAGTTTCTTATAAACTGACCTTGGTGGTCCTACAGCAGACTGCTCTGACCCTGAGAAACTGTGTGCAACCATAGTTACCAGACAAAAGGCTCTGTGTAACCTTGAGTGAGCTCTCCTATGTTTTGACCAAGTAAAGCTCCTACATGAGAAACTGCTTGTACTTTTTTGCCTACTTGTTAACCTGACGTCTATTAAATCGACCCCTGGATCAGCATGTAGACTTGGTGTCCTTCTCTGTGTCACCCTGTCTCTCTCTCTCTCCCAGCCCTCTCTCAAGTGACACTGCTGGCCTGTGACAAGGTACTAGACCTGGAATGCATTGGGAGGTGGATTTCACTGAAAGTAAACCATCCAGGTACAGCAATAAATATCTCCTGGTTTTTTTAGACACTTTCTCAGGATGGGTGGAAGCTTTTCCCACAAAGAAGTAAACCGCCCTGATCGTGGCCAAAAAAATTCTGGAAGACATTTTCCTTGGTTTGGTATTCCAAAGGTAATTGGGTCAGACAATGGACCAACCTTTGTTGTTCAGGTAAGCCAGGAGGTGGCCAGGTTTCTGGGGCTTGATTGGAAGTTACATTGTGCTTATAGACCTAAAAGTTCAGGACAGGTAGAGAGAATGAATAGAGCTCTCAAAGAGACTCTCACCAAATTGAAATTAAAGACTGGCGGTGACAGGGTGGTGCTCCTTCCCTTGGCCCACTTTAGGGTCAGAAATACTCTCTCCATACTAGGCTTAACTCCCTTTGAACTACTATATGGGTTCCTGTTCCTGACTCTTCTTGGGGACCCCCTTGACATAACTAGTGGTAACTCTGACTTGTACAGGCTGAAATAATTGCACCTTATTCAGAAAGAGATTTGGAGCAAGGTTGGCAGTGCATATGTGCCTGGGTCCTTTTAGGTGCCCCATCAGTTCCACGTTGAAGATCTGGTATATGTGCAGTGACATGGCAGCAGAATCTGGAACCTTGGTGGAAGGGTCCTTATTACATCCTCCTCACCACACCAACTGCAGTCAAAGTAGAGGCATCACAGCTTGAATCCACATGTCACATGTTAAGCATGCATTTCATCAACCTGCAACACCTGGAAAGTCAAGCCTCCAACTACCCGCTGAAATTGAAACTCATCAGGGACAATACACTCACTGACCAGAACTCCCCTTTGTCTGGGAAAGTATAAGTACAGTTCAAGTCCTGATATTACAGAAAGAATATCAACCTCTCTATGAGGTTGATCCACAATTTTAGGGTTAAAATTGAGTTAAAAAAGGAGGGTGAGGACCACCTGGGAAAGAAAAACACCTGTGATTATTTGAATTGAAGTCAGGTGTAGTTAACTCTTGAAGGAAAGGGCAACTGTTCTGAGAACAACTATCTACAACCACCTGTAAACTATCTACAAGCAGCTGTATACTATCTAAAACCAGGTGTAAACTATCTTCATGCTATTCTTGCTGACCAATCAATGTATAGAGCAAAAGTGGTTTGAATTTCAGGTGTAAAACCCTGTGCTTTGCATATTCAGGGTCATCTTCTGTCTTTGGAGGGGGGACCCTATCGCAATTGGAATAAAACTCTTGCTTTTGCATCGAGTTGTGGTCTACAGTGTTCCTGGGAAGGGCACAATCCCGAGCTCTTGAGCAGTGAGACTCCAGGTCTTACAACATGAAACTAAAATGCTTTTGCAATCCATTCTTTAGGTGGTGAAACAGATTATAAAATGGGAAACCTCTTTACCAGCTATACAACAGACAGGTTTAATTCTAGACCATTCAAAGAAGTCATAAAATGTAAACATGAACAAACAAACAATCCAGAAAAGATAATCCTCAGTGAGGTGTCCCAGAAGCAGAAAGACATACATGGTATACACTCACTTTTAAGTGGATGCTAAACCTATAAGATAGGATAAACATACTAAAATCTGTACACCTAAAGAAGATAAATGAGAAAGAAGACCTGGGTTAAGATGATCAATCCTCACTTAGAAAGACCAATGGGATGGATATAGGCAAAAACAAGAAACAGGACAGAAGCTTGCCCCAGAGGACCTATTAAAGACTCTCCTAGCAGTATATCAAAGCAGATGCTGAGACTCATAACCAAACCTTGGGCAGAGCACAGGGAATCATATGAAAGAAGGAGGAGTTAGTGTGACCTGGAGAGGACAGGAACTCTACAAGGACCAAATATATCAGAGCACATGGGTCTTTTATAAGACTGTTTCTCCAACCAAGGACCATGTATGCCTATAACCTAGCACCCTTGGTAAACCTTGACACCTTATTGCCAGATTCAGAAATCCAGCCCCTGGAGCATGATTGTTTGCAGGTTCTAGCAGAAGAACAGGGATGGCTAAAGGACATGAAAGATCAGCCTCTGCCCTACTGTGTGATGACATACTATATGGATGGGAGCAGTTTTGGGAGAATGGGAAGAAAGGCAATGGCAGCAGTAGTAGATGGACATAAGGTAATATGGGTCCAGGCGTTGCTGGAGGGCACTTCTGCTCAGCGAGCTGAATTGATTGCTTTAACCCAGGCATTAACTCTGGGAAAGGGTAAGAGAAACATCTACTCTGATAGTCAGTACACCTTCAACAGCCCATGTGCAGAGACCATCTATCAGCAGAGGCCTGCTAACATCAGCCAGTAATGAGATAAAAAATAAAAAAGCAATTCTGACTTTGTTCAATGCCTTGTTGCTGCCCAACAAGGTAAGCATTATTCATTGCCAGGGACAGCAGAGGGAACTTCTGAGGCAACAAAGGGAATAACATGGCCGATCAGGAGGCTAAAGTAGCTGCTAGAGAAACTCTGTCCCAGTGTTACTAACCGCTGAACTGCCCAGAGAAGAATGACTAAACTACTCAGAAAGTGACTTAAAGTTAATACGGCAGAAAAAGGGGATATTTGACAGCGACGTGGGGGCATGGATTGACTCTAAAGGTAAGATCATTCTACCACAGGAAGACACTGAGAGATTAATTACTCAGATGCATAAGTGGACTCACTTGTGGGCAAAAAAATTGGCTGAAGTTGCCCGCCAATCCAAGTACTGAACACTAAACCTCACCACCCTGACTCAGAGTGACTAGGGCATGTGAACCTTGCCAGAGGATAAACATAGGTCAGAGTTCCAGAGCACAGGGAAGTGGCTGAGAGGAACTGTGGCAGCCTTTTTGGAGTTAATGGCAAATTTTGAGTTAATGGCATCTGAGCAGGGAATCCAGCCCATTGGCTTTGGCTATTTTCAAAGTCCAGTTTCTTATAAACTGACCTTGGTGGTCCTACAGCAGACTGCTCTGACCCTGAGAAACTGTGTGCAACCATAGTAACCAGACAAAGGCTCTGTGTAACCTTGAGTGAGCTCTCCTATGTTCTGACCAAGTAAAGCTCCTACATGAGAAACTGCTTGTACTTTTCTGCCTACTTAAGTGTTAACCTGAAGTCCATTAAATCGACACCTGGATCAGCATGTAGACTTGGTGTCCTTCTCTTTGTCACCCTGTCTCTCTCTCTCTCAAGCCCTCTCTCAGGTGGTATTCAGGTGACACTGCTGGCCAGTGACAAGGAACTAGACCTGGAATTGGGAAGTAGATTTCAGTGAAAGTAAACCATCCAGGTACAGCAATAAATATCTCCTCCTTTTTTTAGACACTTTCTCAGGATGGGTGGAAGCTTTTACACAAAGAAAAAAACCTCCCTGCACATGGCCAAGAATATTCTGGAAGACATTTTTTCCTCGGTTTGGTATTCCAAAGGTAATTGGGTCAGACAATGGACCAACCTTTGTTGTTCAGGTAAGCCAGGAGGTGGTCAGGTTTCTAGGGCTTGATTGATTACATTGTGCTTATAGAATTCATAGTTCAGGACAGGTAGAGATAATGAATAGAACTCTCAAAGAGACTCTCACCAAATTGACCATGGAGACTGATGGTGACTAGGCAGTGATCCATCCCTTGGTCCTCTTTAGCATCAGAAATACTCCCTCCATACTAGGCTTAACTCCTTTGAACTACTATATGGTTTTCCTGCTCCCCTGACTCTTCTTGAGGACCCCCTTGACAGAACTAGTGATAACTCTGACTTGTTGTCCAGGATGAAAGGACTGCAACTTATTCAGAAAGAGATTTGGACCAAGGTTGGTATTGCATATTCGCCCAGGTCCTTGGAGGTGCCCCATCATTTCCAGGTTGATCTGGTGTACTTGTTATGACACACAGCAGAATCTGGAACCTTGGTGGAAGGGTCCTTATTGTGTCCTGCTCACAACCACAACAGCTGCCAAAGCAGAGGGCATTGCAGCTTGGATCCATGGGTCACACGTCAAGCCTGCTCTTCATCAACCTGCTAACACGTGGAAAGTCAAGCCTCCAGCAACCTGCTAAAATTGAAACTCATCAGGGACAATGAACTCTTTGACCAGTAAAGTGGACAGACAATTTTACCTCTGGGTGGTGCTGTTTGTTCTCAATTGGGTAACTATTGACTGGAGTTTTGGTGATCCTCACCAGGCTCACAAGGCCCTGGAAGCAATGCATGGTAAACCCTGTGATTGCAAGGGTGGGGTGATGAATGGCAGAGCCTTAGTTAATGGTGAGATTTGGAGCCCTAACAAGGCCTATGTTCAAGTTGAGTGTGGTCATACATGGGCATATAGAGCCCTACAAACTTCAGGAGCACCCCAAGTTTAGAATGACATTGTGTAACCAAGCCTAAAACGGTTCCTTATGTAAATGGGTGCCCCAGGCCTTGCACTTGTGATACCTGTCAACAGGATGTGCATAGCAGTTGCTATAGAGTTGTGCAACAATGTATTGGAAAAGATAACATCACCTATTTCACTGCCATATTGAACCAAGTCAGGGAGGAGATGAGGATAGACGATTGGTCCCACAATGTGCCAACAGGAGGCCATGGATCTAACTTACTCCAAGCCCCTTGTTTGGTGACGGTAGGGAAGCCTGTATGCTGAAGAAAGGTACCTCTCATTCACCTTTCAGATGGAAGGGCTGCAGGATCAGGGCAGACAAGAACAGGTTAAACAATGCATTAAAGAGTTAATTGAAAAAGAATACTCATCCCTCAATTACCACCCTTTGGTTCTTTCTGATAGTAGAGGAGCGTTATTTTAGACCCCCAGACTGTAGATGTTATTACTGCCACTCCATAGCCTCCTAAATGACACCAATCCTTTGCTTGCAAGTGACTGCTGGCTCCTCCTCTGAAAGGGAAGCCTGTTCCTCTGGACCTCCCCCTCTAATGCCACTTACTCCACTGCTGAGGGTCCTGCCACTCAGCACCCCCTATGAGAGTGCAGCCTCTCTTCAACAAAAATGTTACCTGTTTGACAAAACCCTACAAAAATGATAGCTCAGATCTACCTGTAGGGGATGCTACCTTTGCCATTTGTGATTCAACAATTGACATCTCCACAGCTCTTTGCCCTGACAATAACACTGTGTTCTTACACAGGAATAAAAAAGCCTATATGTTCTTGCCCTCAGATTGGACTGGGACCTGTGTACAGCAACCTTACTCCCTGATATAAGCATCATTCCAGGGAAAAGACAGTCCCTGTCCTGAGCTGTGACTTAATGGTTGGAAGAACAAAAGAGCTGTTCAGTTCATTCCTCTGTTAGTGGGGGGTGGGCTGACTGCTTCCATAGGCGCTGGGTCAGCTGGTTTGGGTTTTTATTTTATAAATACAACAAAGTGTCTCAACAGTTAATTAGTGATGTACAATTGCTTTGAGCATCATCAATGAACTCCAAGACCAGCTCAATTCCTTAGCAGAAGTAGTTCTCCAGAACCCAGAGGATTAGACCTCCTTACAGCCAAAAAAGGAGGAATCTGCTTAGCCCTACAGGAGAAATGCTGTTTTACACGAATAAATCAGGCATTGTTAAAGGAAAGAGTAAAAAAATTACAAAAGATCTTGAAAAAGGAGATGAGAATTAATAGAATCTCTTCTTTGGAATGGGTTTAATGGTCTGCTCCCCTATGTGCTTCTCTTACTCGGACCTTTTGCTACCCTTTTGCTCCTTTTCACAATAGTACCCTGTATTGTTAACTGATTACTTGCCTTTGTTAGGAATGTGTAAGTGTGGTTCAGGTCCTGATGCTCCAGAGGAAGTATCAATCTCTCTCTGAGGTTGATTCACAATTTTAGGGTTAAAATTGGAGCACAAAGGAGGATGAGAGCCCACGGAGAATGAAAACAACTCTAAAGAAAAACAGCTATGACTATTCCTGTCCTTGAATTAAAGCCAGAGGCACATAGCTCTCAAATGGCAGGATGAACTGCTCCAAGATAGCCTTGAATTGAAGCCAGATGCAGGCAGCTCTTGAAGGGCAGGGTGAATTGTTTTGAAAAGTGACAAAAAGTCAAAAACTGCAAACAACTAGCTGTAAACTATCTTCATGCTATTCTTGCTGACCAACCAATGTATAGAGCAAAAGTGGCCAGATTTTTAAGTATAAAAACCATGTGCTTTGCATGCTTGGGGTCATTTCCTGCCTTTGGAGGGTGACCCTATCCCAATTGAAATAATTAAAAAAATCTTGCTTTTGCATCGAGTTGTGGTCTCTGGGAATTCCTGAGAAGGCGCGATCTTGAACTCTGAGCTGAAACCCTAGTATTACAGGATAAATATAAAAAAAGTAAGTGGATGTGAAATAACAGTAAATTTTTTGAAAGAGTTTTAAGCAATCATACTGTAAAATATCTACAAAATCCCTATAATACATGTAAGTACATGCATGAATATAAACATGTTGCAACCTAAATACTTTTACTAATGCACATAGATATGTATAGTTCAACACTGATCAAGGAAGCTTTTCCTTGAACCACAATCATGACTGAAAACCACAACCAATCACAAGGCAGAATTCTGGAGAACAGTCACATCTGATACATCTACAAAACAATTCCCAGATCTAAGACTAAGTGATCATGCATAACAGGAGGTAATATGGTAATATATATATATATATATATATATATATATATATATATATATATATATGGCAGAGGATCAGAGTATGTTCTGGTAATGTGTCTCCTAATAATATCAGAAGGTACACCCATAAGATAGACCAATATAAAAAATAAAAAAAAAAGGCAGCAATATACCTGTATAAAAATGAGCTGAAAAATGGAAATACTAATAGATATGCAAAAGTGGTCTAGGAAGAAACCATTGTCCTTAATCCTATGAAAAAAATATACAGGAACTAATAAATGCTGAGAGTGTGAAAAAAAAAATTTTCAGGAAAGTTCATAAAATCAGTTAGTTATCAATACCAAGCAATCAACCCTGAAAACATGCATGGAAGTAACATTATTAAACTGAGCAACTTATATTAAGAGCATGATACCAATTTGAAAAAAAGAAGATGAATTTGAAGAAATAAGAGGTCTGTGGGAAGGTTTGGAGGGAAGAAAAGAAGGCACAAAATGATGTAATTATTAAATAACCTTAAAATGAATTAAATATTAGCTCTTTAGGTCATGATTTTAAAATGAATCACTACTGAGTAGTATAAAAACATAAAACTTGCAGGTAGATAGATGGAACTAGAAAAAAAAAAATCATGTTATATGAGGTAATCCAAACACAGAAAGACAAACTTCACATATTCTCTCTTCTAAGTTTCCCAGCTCTAAACTGAATATGTGTGTACTCATATGTGAGTCTATATCCGGCAGTAATTAAAAAAAAACAAGAATGAAATAGTGACCATTTCCAAGGTGAGAATGGAAGTGTGGGAGGTGCAGTAGGAAGTAGAAGGGTATAGAGATTTGAAGAGGAAGTAGGAAAAAACTTGAAGGGGGTATAATAATTTCGGAGGTAAGACAGAAAGAAATACAAAAGGGAAGATGGTAAAATAACAGTAAGGATGTCTGAAAAAGTATTATGGAATCATACTAGTAACTATCTAAGATATGTATAATCCATGTAAGCTGTTGTATAAAACTAAAATTTAGTTTAAATGTAATTTTGCAATCTGTGATGACATTTGTCCCTCCATCTAACAAAAAACTCCAACACCAGGTATGAGAAGTCAACTTTTGAGTTATTGGGAAGGGTTTTCTAAGAGAGAATCCTCAAAAATTATATGCTACTACCTATCTGAACTGAAAACTACAGTCCATTTCCAGCCCGAAAAGATGCTGTTTGTTATGTCTGAAATACCTGAAAATAACAGGATGCGAATGAGGAACTAGGAAAATGAAGAGGTGTCTCGCTAACTCTTGAACTTTGAATTTCAACTGCCAGCTTCTTGGAATATAACCTATAGTTTTCCTCAAGTGCCTGCTTTTTCAACAGTACATAACACATTGAAGACATGGCATGTATGCTTGTGGGTGCTCGCGTTCCTTAACATTCAGCACAGTCCTCTCCAAAAGCTCAATACCCCATCCACCCTCTTAGGAGCTGTCAGGCTTTAAATCTATCTACGCATTTCAGCTCCACTTCTAGCCACTCACGTTTTATTATAGGTGTCTCATAGACTAAATAAAATAAATAAATAAATAAATAAATAAATAAATAAATAATCTGTTTTACCTTATGCGACTGTGAACATCCTTATGACAGTGCACTGAACTCATGATGAAATGTACCAGACAGCGGAAATTCCTAAAGCCAAGCACTCCATAGCCAGGAACTACAAATAATCCCAGAGTGCATTGTGCGGCTGGGAGCCTCTGTGAGAACTGCCTCAGAGCAAGGACTTCTGGGATTGTTTGTAGTACTGTAGCCAGGTCTCACTGTATTTCCCTTTGACTAGTCGCAGGCGCAGAAATACAATTCCCAGAATGCTGTACGCACTGTTTATGCCCTCACAAGCCATCCTCCTCCTCCTTACTTAGCCTGGAGCTTTGTCAGGACCCAAGTATTCCCTGGGGCGCTTTCCTCGTGCCACAACACACAGAGCGTTTTCCTGGTCCCTGGTGTTCTGTCAATGTCCCCGCCCTGTGCCCCTCGCAGTCTTCAGGATCAGGAGCCTTTGGAGCCAATTTGTGATGCCATCGCCCTTCCCCTGGTACAGGAAGTAAACACACAGGGCTGCTGGAAGCAACTTGTGTGCAGGACAAATGTGCTCTTTGAATTCTCCTGATTAGGCGCAGTCCAGCTGGTCCCTGGTCCCTGGAGAAGGGATCCTGGGGTCGCTCTGCCTTTTAAAAATTAATTTCCAGTCTCCCAGTCAAAGCAGGACTAGTCTTGGGAAGGCAGAAAGCGCGCTCACGTGGAAAATAAACCTTTTTAAAGATTAAAATAATGTAGGCAGGAGAGATTGCTCAGAGGTTAACAACGCTGGCTGCTCTTCTAGAGGTTCTGAGTTCAATTCCCAGCAACCACATGGTGGCTCACAGACATCTGTAATGGGATATTCTGGTGCACAGGCAGAATGCTGTACAATGAATGAATGGATGAATGAATAGATGGATGGATGAATCTTAAAAAAAAAAAAAGCCAACTTTTGTCATCGCAGCAGCCAGGGCCCTGTGACACAGAGAATCCCTCTCTTCCCAAGGTGCCAGGTTCCATCCCAGGGACCACATGGTGGCGCGCAAACCATCTGTCAAGGAATCTGGTGCCCTCTGGTGGCGCTTTTACGTCATAATAACTAGCTATATGTATATATATTTTTATATATATATATATATATATATATATATAACTATATATATATATATATATATAATATATATAACTATATATAAATATATATATATAATATATATATATATATATATAAATATATATTTATATATATAGTTATATATATAACTATATATTTATATATATAGTTATATTATAGTTATAGTTATATATATAACTATATTATATATATATATAATATATTTATATATATATATATGATATTTTCATTTAATGCTATGTATTTATTTCAATTTAATAAGAACAGACGAAGGCGTGTCTTGAGCAGGCTTCCCAGAGTCCTGTGGAGTCGGGATTCAGGAGGTTTCTGTGATAGATCAAAGCAGGGCCTGGGGCCACCCAACCTGTGTCCATCTTCCAGTGCTCTCCCCAACCTGATGATAAGATTGTGTTACTGAGGACAACACCTTCACAAGTTAATGGACACAGCAGAATCCCACCTGGCACCTACCAGAACCTTCACCCTTATAGACTGCTGTTTGCGATACTGGAACATATGCATGCCACCAGAGAAAAGTACACACGAGACCAGCCATACATCCTTCACTCTCCAAAAGTGACTGGCCTACAAGATTTGCTTGTCGCTTGTGGCATAAAGGTCACAAGTGACCGACTAATATCTAGTTGTGTTTCAGGAGGCCCCTCCATGAGAAGGAACCTTGATCAATACTGCTTGAGTGGTCGGAATCTGAGTCTACAGAGGCCAGGACGTAAGAAATCTAAATGCTACAGTTTTGCTAAAGGATCACAGCCATACTCACAGATTGGTGCCTTGCTAGGCCATTATTGGAAACTTCCTCCTGCAGCAGATGGGAATAAATAGAGACCCACATACAGTCGATATGCAAACAGTGAGAGGCCTTTAACCATTCCACCTAAATGAGATGTCTCCAAGAACCCTAAGCCCCTAAGGGCTCAATAAAAACTCTGTGTGCAAATTGTAAGCGCCTGAGTGGATGAAGGACACAAGTGCAACAAGGCCTTATAAACACAGCAGGACCAACACACATATGAATACACCTGACCCACAAACTAGCTCTTCTTTCACTTTCCCTTGTTGGTGTTGCCTCGCCAGGCAAAGTATGTGTTCAGTCCTGATGCCACTTGATATGCTGGGGTGGGTGGGTGTGCACAATAGAGGCAGGGTAATCCCCTTCTCTGAAGAGCCAGGTGAGGATGATAGGGAAACAGGGAGGGGTAGGACTGGGAGGAGAAAGGGAGGGTCTAAGACAGGGATGTAAAATGAATAAATAATAATTTAAAAAATAAAAATAAAAATGAGGGCAGGAGAGATGGCACAGAGTTTAAAATCACAGGCTGTTCTTCCTGAGGTGCTGAGCTCAATTCCCAGCACCCACATGGTGGCTCATAACAATCTATCCTGAGACCTGGCACACTCCTCTGGCGTGCAGACAGAATAGTGTACAAATAATAAACAAATCTTCCATAATAAAAAGAACTACACCATGAATCATAAATAAAGTTTCCCTCTCTCCAAAAGAACACTCATTCCCTTTTTAATAGGGCTGGTCTCAGGAAGGCAGACAGAGATTACAAATCATTTTTAAAGACTATAACAAGAAGCCAGAAGACTATAATGAAGCATGCCTGTGACTGTCAGTGGGGCAAGCAGAGACTGGTGTGATTTCCAGGCCATCTGGGTTTGCAAAATGAGTTCAGGACATGCAAGGCCACAAGAAAACCCTCTCTCCAAAAGCAGGGTTTGCACCCCTGCCAGTTCTTCACACTCACTTGTCTAGACATGTCCTAAGTCATAAAGTATGACTTCAATCAGGCTATAAGAAAGTCCTGCCAAGCACAGTGCACACACCTTTAATCCAAGCACTTGGGAGGCAGATGCAGATAGATGTCTGTGAGTATGTCTGTGAGTTCAAGGCCAGCCTGGTATACAAAGGCCTGGGCCTGGGCTACACAGAGAAACCCTGTCTCAAAACCCAAATTAATAATAATAATGATAATAATAATAAGATTGAAATAAAAAAATCAGAGCCTGGCCTGCTGGCATTTGCCAGACCAGGTTCCCTTTTCAAAGAAGGCACACAGTAGAGTTTATGGGAAAAATAGCAGATGGAAGAAAGATTTGAAACTTCATTTTATTTCATTTTTAAAATCTCAATTACATTAATTCTTAGTGGATTTGAGAGAACAAAGACTTAAAATCAGTGGGTATTGTTTTAAAGTTTAAAGCAGAAGCATGAATAAAGGCTAGTTAGTTGGAGACATGTCCAGCCTCCTTCAAGGGAAGAACTAGCCTTAATGCCCTGAGGACAAATTAGCCTTACTACATTCTTTCCTGCCCACTAATTATACAGTTGCTAGGAAACTGGCCCATAGGACCAGGCCAGAACTGTTTGTAGTCTTGCTGCCCAAAGTGGACCAACCATTTCAAAAGTCAGTTTCCATTTCACAATCACGTAACACCAAAGCATGTAAGTCCCTGCTTGCGGTTTTGCCCCATAAAAACCTTGCTTCCCTAGATCTCAGGGCTACATTCCTCTCCTGTGTCCACAGGATGTTTGTGTCCCATGTCCAAACATGTATACAATTTTAAAAACCTCATGTATTTACAGCAGAGTGTATCCCTGGTCTTTTAGGGTTCCCAAACTGGGCATAACAGTTTCACTCTGAATAAGACCATTAGTAATTTATAAACATCTCCCAATGACAATAAACACTTGTAGCCACAGAAAACAACCAAAAAACCTACCCAATCCCCTTAAGGAAAATAGGACATCATTCTCATTGATTTCTTCTAGCTGACATTTTGGACATGCAGAAATACTTTTAGGGACCCAAAGAAAACTGGAAAAATGTTTAATTAAGTAAGCAATATTTGTGGTCAGTCTTTGAATGTTGAAAATAATAAGAGTTAATAAAAGTCCTATTTAGAACAGTCTAAAATTGCTGGACAAATTAAGATTTGTAGCTTTCTTCAAAGCTCTCTTGGGAACAGGCTGTGATGAAAAACAGCAATTGAAGCAGTTGAGGCAGGAACAAGCAGAATTCTGGAACATGCAAGATACAGAAACAGATGTGTCAATGTCTCAGCATGCTGGAAGGAGGATTCTGTCAGGTTTGGTCCAGCATCTCCAGTATTCACTCCTTTTGTTCTGCAAACATATAATTTCTCACAAGCATAATACAGTTCTAAAATTATAAATGTATGAGATGTTCAGAATGAAATTAAACTGTAAACCAATTTTATCAATGCCAATTAAAGAATGGCATAATCCCTCTCTTCTTGTGTGTGGCCAGGTTTCAGGTGGTCCTCCTCTGTGATATCTGATTTTTATTAGTTT